>CM066989.1:87276318-87463536 GCA_033977485.1 Hydrangea macrophylla | reverse complement strand
ACTCACCGTGTCAACCTCTTTATCAATATTTCATTACTTGTAATAGCGTAAGTACTTTTTACGGCCGCTTGATTAGTATATCATTGTATACCTTTCAGGCCGCTTTGTCCCTATGGGAGCCAAGATGATAGCGTACCTTTTCGGCCGATTAAATCAAGATATTCACTTTACACATTTTATTTTTCAACATTCGTACCTTTCTGCCCAAGTGATTAGTATACTATCGATATGCCTTTCGGGACGCTTGGTCCCCACGGGAGCCAAGATAGCATCGTACCTTTCCTGACCGACTAAAATCGCTAATATTCGATTTACCACTTTCTAATTATACTACTTAATCTCATTATTTACATAAGGACCTCCGTGGTCAACACCAAACAGCCCTATTTGAGTTCTAGACATGAACCTTCTCAACACAAGTATATGCAATGTCTATGGATAAGTATCAATTGGACTTACAAGATTACTACTACATGAAATAATGCATCATAACATACTTCACAAGGTTCTGGAATAACATAAACGGAGTTACGGCAGCTTAATTGGGCTCAAAACTGCTTAAAGCAAAATCTGTAGAAACTGTTGGAGACAAGAGAACTTTGCTCTGTTTTACTGAAAAATTTATTTATCACACCTTTAAAGTTATTTCTTTTTCTTCACTCTTCTCTTTTCTGATTACAAATACTGGCAATTTATAGCCATTACACAAGACCTATTTTTAGACAAACTTAAATACAAAAGACTTTCAACTTCCTCCACACCTAATACCAACTTATTTAAGTGACAACTACTTATTCTAGGAAAATAACACAGCAGACTTCCACACAATAATTATTACAAATTACATTTCAACACCCCCTCTTAATTTGTAATCTTTACTGCACTCCTGAAATAATTAAACTTTTCCACAATTACTGCCTTTGTGAAAATATCTGCCCTTTGCTCCTCAGTCTTGCAAAACTCCAATTTGATCTCTTTAGCTTCGAACAGATTTCTGATGTAGTGATGTCGAAGCTCAATGTGCTTCGATCTTCCATGAAACACTGGATTCTTTGTCATTGCTATTTTAGACATGTTATCACAATAGATAACAGTAGGCTTCACCTGATCTTGTTGTAAATTTCCCAAAATCCTTCTTAACCACACTGCTTCACAAGCTGCCTTTGAAGCTGCAATATATTCTGCTTCAGCTGTCGAAAGAGCAACTGTGCTTTGCTTTTTTGAGCTCCATGAAATGACCTTTGAGCCCAAACTGAAAACATATCCGGAAGTACTTTTTCTATCATCAACTGATCCAGCCCAATCACTGTCTGTATATCCAACCAGACTATTATTATCTTCTTTCTCATATCTTATTCCAAAACTCTTTGTTCCTTTTACATATCGAAGAATTCTCTTCGCAGCTGTGAAATGAGCCTTGCTAGGATCACTCATGAACCTAGATACAACTCCAACTGCATGTACTATATCTGGTCTTGTATTTGTGAGATAAATCAACGAACCAACAAGGCTTCGAAAGACTTGACCATCAGCTTTCTGAGTTCCATCTTCTTTGAACAATTTCTCATTCAATGCCATTGGAGTTCCCATTGGCTTACAATCAACCATATTGAATTTTTTCAACAAATCCTCTGCATATTTTTCCTGTGAAATGAATATTCCTTCTTTTGATTGCTTTACTTGAATTCCCAGAAAATATCTCATTAATCCCAAATCTGACATTTCGAATTCTTCCATCATCCTTTTCTTAAAATCCTCCACCATTTCCTGCTTTGAACTGGCATAAATAAGATCATCAACATACAAACAGACTATAAGTAAATCACCACCTTCCTTTTTAACATACAATGAAGGTTCACTTGGACTTCGAAGCAATCCAATTTGCTGAAAGTATTTATCAATTTTGCTGTTCCATGCCCTTGGTGCTTGCTTCAGTCCATACAAGGCCTTTCGAAGTCGATACACTTTTCCTTCTTTTCCTTTATTTACATACCCTTGAGGCTGTTCAACATAAACTTCTTCTTCTAGATTCCCATTTAAAAATGCAGCCTTCACATCTAATTGAAAAACCTTCATTTGTAATTGAGCCGCAATAGCCAATACAGTTCGAATGGTTTCCATTCGAGCTACCGGAGCAAATGTCTCATTAAAATCAATTCCTGGTTGCTGTGAGTAGCCTTTTGCAACCAATCTAGCCTTGTGCTTCTGAATTGTACCATCTTCATGAAATTTGGTCTTGAAAATCCATTTGAGACCAATGACATCTTTTCCTTTTGGCTTGTCTACAAGCTCCCAAGTTTTGTTCTTCCTGATAATCTCAATTTCTTCATCCATGACTTTCCTCCACTTATATTCTTTTACTGCTTCTTCGTAGCCATTTGGTTCGAAGACAGCATATGCAACATTTGATGCTTCAAAAATCTCATTCGAAGCTTCATATATGTCTCAAAGAGACCTCATCTTCTTTGGACTTGATGAACCTGATGAACTTACATGATTTGATGGGCTTCGAAGTAACTGATCAGGGCTTCGAAGTGACTGATCAACATCAGTAATCAAAAGTTCTTCTTCTTCTTCAATAATCATTGGCTGCTCCTCTTCACTATTATCCCAATTCCATGTTTTAAACTCATCGAAGATCACATCTCTTGAGATAACCAACTCCTCAGTCTCTGGCTTAAGAAGACGATAAGCCTTCGACTCATCACTATAACCAATAAATATGAATTTTTCTCCTTTCACATCAAATTTTTCCCTATGCTGCGATGGAACATGAGCATATGCTATACATCCAAAAACTCTTAGTGATTTTACCTCTGGCTTCCTATCATGCCATGCTTCGAAGGGAGTTTTATTCAACACTGCTTTTGTTGGAGATCTGTTGAGTATATACACTGCAGTGTTTACAGCTTCTGCCCAGAGTCTGTTTGGTAACTTCTTTGCCTTAAGCATGCTTCGAGCCATCTCCACAATTGTTCTGTTCTTTCTCTCTGCCACACCATTCTGTTGTGGTGTATATCTTACAGTCAACTCGCGTTTTATTCCTTTTTCTTTGCAATAATTCATAAACTCCTTCGAAGTGAACTCTCCACCTCGATCTGTCCATAAAATCTTCAATTGATGTCCACTTTGCTTTTCTGCAAGAGCCTTGAATTTTTGAAAAACAGAGAATGCCTCTGACTTATGCTCCAAAATATAAATCCACATATACCTGCTAAAATCATCAACAAATAAAAGAAAAAATCTTTTCTTCTTCAAGGATGGAGTTCGAGTTGGTCCACATATATCTGCATGAACCAATTCGAGAGGGGCTTTGGCTCTCCATGAAGTTTTGGTAAAAGGGAGTCTATGAAATTTTCCATAGACACAACCTTCACACACATTACTTTTACTTCGAAGGTCTGGCAATCCAATAACACCATGTTTTTCTTCTTCAACACTTCGAGAGATCTATTGTTCAAATGACCATATCTCATATGCCATAACTGTGTATCATCTACTTCTTCTGCTTTCAATGAAAAATCTGAGTTTGAAGGTAAATGTAGTGGAAAAACTTTATTTCGAACCATTTTTACCTTCGAAACAATCTCCTTCCTTTTCTTATCAACTATTTGACACTCATCTTCATCAAACACCAACTTATACCCTTTCTGCATCATCTGTCCCACACTTAACAGATTTTGAGTCAGTCCAGGAACATAGAATACATCCTCCATCAGCTTCGAACCAGACTTAGTTCGAACTGAAATTACCCCTTTGCCTTTAACTTCCTGCAACTTTCCATCTCCAAGCTTGACTTGAGATGTTATATTTTCATCCAGACTTACAAAACTGCTTTGATTCCCAGTCATATGGTTGCTACACCCACTATCCACATGCCAAATGTCCTTCGAATCAAGAGAAGAACTCTGGCCTAATTGCTTCGAAGTACTCTGACTAGTAAAAAACAACTGCATCGAATCATCTTGCTTCGCATCATCTTTTTCACAGAAATTTGCTTCATTCTTCTTCTTGAACCAACAATCTTTGTCCATATGATTTGGACTTTTGCATCTGGTACACCTATACCTACACTCTTTTGCTTGATGCCCATAAACTTTGCAAATAAAGCACTGTGTATTTGATCTTTCTCTTGAATTGAAGAAACTTCTGCCTTTTCCTCTTCCATAGCCACGGCCTCGACCATAGTTTTTGCCTCGAAATGAATTTGAACCTTGTTCGAAGGGAGGTTTCTGTTGAAAATTACCCCTCGAACCTTCTCTGCTACTTTCTTTGCCTTCTCTTATATTCACCTTGGCTGGAAATGCCTGTTCGAAGGAACCTTCAGAAGACCTTGAAATCCTCTTCTCATGGGCTTCGAGGGAACCTGCTAACTCATGTAAAGTCAAGTTAGCCAGATCCTTGGATTCCTCAATTGCTGCAACAACATCGAACTTTTGAGGCAAGCTTCTTAGTATCTTTTCAACAATTCTCTTATTTTCAATTGTATCCCCATAACTTCGAATTTGGTTTACAATTGCTGACACTCTAGAAAAGAACCCTTGAACTGATTCGCTCTCTTTCATTAGTAAAGTATCAAAATCTCTCCATAAAGATTGCAATTTTATAGAAATAACTTTCTCTGATCCTTGAAATTCAACTTTCAAAATGTCCCATGCTTCCTTGGCATTTTTGGCACCCATTATCCTTGGAAAGATTGACTTGCTTATTCCTTGTTGTATATTGAGTAGGGCTTTAGCATCCTTCTTTTTATTCTCTTTAAATTCTTTCTGCTTGGCTTGATTCCATGTTGACAGTACTGTAGAAGACTCTGGTTGTTCAAAACCATCTTCGACCAATTCCCATAATTCTTGAGAAACAAATAATGTCTTCATTTGAAGACTCCAGATATCATAACTCTCACCATCAAAGAATGGAATTAAGCTAGGACCATACGTTAGTCCTTGTGAGTTCGAAGAAGATGCCATCGAACAATCTTTTAAATAACCTTGCTCTGATACCAAATTTGTTGGAAACAAGAGAACTTTGCTCTGTTTTACTGAAAAATTTATTTATCACACCTTTAAAGTTATTTCTTTTTCTTCACTCTTCTCTTTTCTGATTACAAATACTGGCAATTTATAGCCATTACACAAGACCTATTTTTAGACAAACTTAAATACAAAAGACTTTCAACTTCCTCCACACCTAATACCAACTTATTTAAGTGACAACTACTTATTCTAGGAAAACAACACAGCAGACTTCCACACAATAATTATTACAAATTACATTTCAACAGAAACTGCTACGTAGGATCGATCTTGCTGGGATCAATCCTGGGATGGATCGATCTTCATCGATCCTGGGAAGATCGATCATACTCTCTTTATTTTGAAACTTGTTTTAAACCACTTTGTAAAACTGATATGGCCATGGTTCCAAAATGATCAAAATCATTTCTTTTCTCCCGGTATCTGAAAAATTCCAAAACAAATACTTCATCTTATTCATTGACGACTATACATGAATTACTTGGGTACACTACACGAAAAGATGCCTTTTGGGTAAACAACAACTATGAATGCACAAGGGTATTGTCGGGACATAGAGGTTGTTTGGGGCGGCGATCAAGCTGTGCTCCAAGAGCTTAGTTGCCCAAATGCCAAACATTGTATATTTGGGTGCCTTAGATTAAATTGCCAATGTGGCTAGTCTGTGGTTTTGGTGCAATTTGTGCGCAAGCAAACTGGGGCAACCCAGCTATAGATTTCAATCAATCAAACCGCTAGTCAACACGGTCATGAATTGACGTGTATGCCTCTAGACTTTTTGAAGAATTACGATACCCTCTAGGCACTGACTTAAAATAAAGAGTAAAATGCTATACTTGCCCATATCAAGTATCCTAAATTGGTACCTAATAAGACCATCATCTCCAATATTTACCCTTTACCCATACCAAATTCAAATTTGTTTCAAAACCCCCAAAAAACCTCTTTAGAATGAAACATGTGCCAATTTGAGTTTTACTAAAATCTCATACCAAATTGAGATAACACTATTCATTGACTCAAATTTTGGTATAGGTTTGTGTAAGGATTGAAGATGGTTTTTAAAAGTTTTTTTTTTCCTCAAATTTGATTTATATGGGTTTGAGTAAGGGTTAGAGATGGCTTTACGTAAATTGCATACTCAAGTGAGGAAAAATAATAATACTATAAATAAATTTGAGTTTGGCCATTAGAGTGGTTTATACCAAATCAAGTTTTTACTCGAATATGAAAATCCGAGTAAGGGTCGAGAATGGCCTAACATATCTGTCAGTGGGATCACATTCAATAATAGCGAGACCACTTACACTGTTTGGGCTGTGTCCTCTGGGTTGCTGCTACATTTTGAGGACTGTTGCAGAATATGTGATATGGTCGGAATAGTTGAGGTTGAGTGGCTTGCCTTGGATGCCCCAATTCAATGGCTTTTTGTTGAGGAAATTGTGGTGATGCTTTGGTTCAGGATCATACAGCTGCGGATTTGGCACCCTTTTGGTTCTTAATCCTACAGGTTTGCTGCTTCAAAAAGCACATGCGCTCATTTCAGACTGGGGTCCGGCAGCAGAGGAAGATTTCTGGTAGGGTGTTTTCCAGAGCTAGTTGGAGAATATTTTACAATGCACCAGCAGCTATGCTAGGTGGCAGCACCTTACCGGATAATCATCGACTTTACAGGGGTGAATTTTTTAGATTTGAAAGTGCAACTCGAAATGCCGTTTTATTTTCTACTCATAATTACTGTTTGTGATATAATTAAGGTGGAATGCTTTGGGGCAGTCTTGGAGTGATACTTGTTTCTAAGGAGTCTTGTTCATGCTCATAACTAATTGATGCTGGGTTTGATGGGGTTTAGTTTATTTCTTTTTATAGTGGTGCTGCTGTCAAGGTCCCTTGTCCATGGATCAGCTTGTGCATTGCTTTTGTGGAGTAGTGTTTCGTTTAGAAGGATTGCTATCCTCGGCATACAAATGGTTTTTGTGATGCTGAACTTTCATTATGCTTTTATACTTGACCTTTGGCGTGAGTTTGGCAAAAAAGGAAGAAAATTTTCTACGTTTTGTGACAGAAGTATTACATTAGATGGAGAGGAGATGATCTGATGGGTAGCTGAACAATAAACATATGAAATGTTTTTTCATGGAAAAACAGTTGCTCAAAGGGGGAGTGGTTTTTTGTTTGCTCATAGTTGGAAATTACACATGCAAATGCACTTGGCAAACACTTGCAAGTGCAACCTGGAGTGGTTTTTTTTTTGCTTGCTCAGTTGCTAATAGATGCTGTTAGGAGGAGAGGTTTTTTGCCTGCCTAGGGATAATGCTGCCTGGGGGAGTTTGTTGGTACATGTTCTGCAAAAATTTTACCAGTGCTTTGCTACATTTTGTTTTTGAAATGGGCAGGGGCAGTTTTTTTTGTTTGCTGTCTGTTTTTTTGGGTGGTTCCTTTCTTGAAACTCTCAAAAGGGAGTTGGTTTCAAATCGGAACCTGCTGTTTGGATTTTTGGGGCTTCTATTTGATGAAATTGTAAAATGCGATAATTGCCTATTTCAATGAAATTTGCCATTCATCAAAAAAAAAAAAAAAACATCTTCCAATGAAAATCTAGTGGGCCCATTGGCCTATGTGTTGGAACCCATTTGGGATACAAAATTGAGAAGCATCACATTAATTATTCCAATCTCAAGTGTATTCTTTTTTGGTATAAAAAACCCTTGTTCTTTTCATTCACACCAAAATAATCCCTTAATCAAACTAAAATATAATATAATATGATTATAAAATATTCTCTATGTAATTTGTTTACTTAACTAATTATGGAATCAAATAAATTTTTAATAACAAATGCTATATGCAACAATCAAACTAAACTGAATATATATATTTTTTTGGTAAGCAACAGATTTTATTAAAACAATGGCACAAGGCCAAAAGCAGTACACCAAAAAATCCATCACCACTGGCACAAGCCAACACCCAAATTATCAAAAACAAAAAAACCACTCCAAAAACACAACTTACAACAGTGAAACAAAAACAATAACAGACACCATTTAGAAGCTAAAAGTCTGCAGCGCCTCCTAAGTACCAATAGATCTAAAAATAGCAGTACCAAATCAACAAAACCGAGGACTAGCAGCAAAAACTCAGCACTATAAAGGCCCAAGCACCGCCCCTTTCCCAGCAAAGAGAAACCAGCCCATGGTATAAAGCTACTGTTACACCCAAACACTGAGAACTCTGGAGAAAAATCACTGTATACAGTATTAATATAATAGTACTCTAATTAAAGGACACAATTGTCTTGGGATGGTTAAAATCACTTCTTCAGTAAGATAATCAAATACTTGCATAATCTATTCTGCCAGCATAAATACTTTTGCAATATATTACCCAAACAATACCACTATCATAATCTTTTTCGACTATAATCTATTATGATAAAAGCTATCGCAAAACTATCACACATAAATTATAAGCTACCCAAAACAGGCTGATAGAAGTGGCAAAGAACTATTCACTGCAATGTTTTTGCTAAATAACCATTTTCTTCTTCTTTTATTTGTCTTTGTTTATGTATCGTTACTAATCATTAACTTTATATGAGTAATTCTGATTTTTTTTTTTGAACGGTAGAGTAATTTTGATTTTCAAACTGATGTTTCAGTACATGTAATGGTACAACAACGTTAATTAAAAACTTTCAAAGAAATTAAGTGGTTTTACCACAAATAATAATAATAAAGAAATAAAAATTAAGCGGTCCCGCTATTGCATGTAATGGGAATAAAATTTTTAAATAGAAAGGCATTGGAGCACTAACATTGGGATTTTTAAATACTTTAACAGTTGTATCTTATATCATTTTTAAATATTTTGACAATTTTACAACAGTATTGGTAATGGCTTGTGACACAATTGTTAAAGCATTTAATAACTAAATTTGAAATTCACATTTAAAAAACATAGCATTATGTACTCAAATCTTAATTAAAAATCAAATTCTAAAATTATCCTTTCTCATCCACAAGCAAAAAGCAACAGAATGATGAGATTGATAGTTTTGTGCCCATTCAGCTCTCATATATGTGTGTGTATATATACATGTATGTATGTATATATATATATATGTATACATAAAGTCTCTAAAATGGACTGGTTGGTTAATGAACCAATTTTAGCGATAAAATTTCGTCGCTAAAAATCGGTCCGTAAACAGACCAGTCAAATCGGAAAGACTCACCATATATATATATAGTCTCGATCTAATGACGACCAACCACTTGCCATGATACTCCTGTAGCTAAACGGACTCACTAGATGGTTACTTGCTTGTAATCCAATGGTTAAGTTACAAGGGTGCATTTTAGATATTTGAGGGTGTCATCTTTAAAACGGGCGATACATATATATATATATATTTATATAAGTAAACATACAATTTATTGCATCAAAACTCCAAAAACAAAGTAAAAGATTTCTACATAGATATATTTTAAAAAAACTCTTTGGGTAAGCCAAAACCCTATTTTAAAACATTCATGAGTTTTGCCATACTTAACACTATAGTACTCATAAAAAAGAACGAAAAAAGAAACTAAAGGGATTGATCAAAAGGAGCAAGATCTTGGTTTCCTTTTGCATATGTAGTCATCATGAATGACTAAAACCTAGTGGAAAAGTACTTTTCACCCCCAAAGTCATCTTCTTGCAAACTCAGAAATCGAAACCACCACTAAGACAATAGCACCATAATTATTTTTTTAAAAATAAGTTAAATTAAATCCAACAATAATCCACATGAACCAATGGAAATTCGACATGAATCGATCAGAACTTTAAATTTAAAAATAAAAATGTAATAATTAAAAAAAAAAAGAGTAAGTACTTCACAACATCAATGGCCTCTGAGAAAATAAGGGTTTTGAACTTCTTGGGCTAGAGCCCTATATAAATCTCTCTATGGTGAAGAGTAGGGTTGCAGTGTTGGGCTAGAGGAGCATATATAAATGGCTAAAGCTCCTCCGATCCTTGTAATGTATGTGAATCCGACCGTACATATTACATCTTATTTTTCACGATCTGCCATTTGCAAGAGAACCTGTCGTCGTCGATCTGCAATTTGCACGAACGGATTCAACTTTCACAAGGAGAATCTGAGCCTTGTAATGCATCATCTACACCAACATTGCAAAACCCTAATCATCCTCATAGAGAGTCAGCTTATAGATCTTCTAGGGGTTGGCCTTCTTTGAATGGATTCCTGAAGTCTTTATAGATCCTCAGCTTTTTTGGTAGCGTGGGGATTACACAGTCTTGCTGAGTCGGCTGGTGATATATAGACAGCGATGAGATTGGTAGCGTGGATTACAAGTCTTGATGAGTCGGCTGCCTACATATATATATATATATATATAGATTATACATATAGACAGTGATTAGTTTGGTAGCGTGAATTTTGGCTTTCAATTGGGCTCCTAGCCTTGTGTCTTTTTTGGATCCTAGGGCCATCTCATCTGCCTTGGTCTTGTTTTTAAAATCAAATGACATAATGAATTTATCACTAAATCGCATGTATTATGAAATTAAGAGTTTTGAATTTTAGTCGTTATACTGAGTGGAAATAAAAGGATATTTCATGACATAATAGTGGAAAATGACTACTCAAGAGGTTTAGTGTTCGAGTCATGGGAGCGTGGCAGCTGGAGTATTCACCCGGCGCCTCTAGGCTTCGGGGGATTAGTCGAGGTGCGCGCAAGCTGTCTCGGACATCCCCGATTACCAAAAAAAAAATAAAAATTTCACTTCTTTTGTCCTTTTCTTAATAACCATTTTGTTTTTTGTGAGCATTTTTATTAACTCAAATTTGCTCACTCATTGCTTACTCAGGTCTTCATTTGGTAATAAGTGTCCCATTTCATTATCATTTTGTGAGCAATAGATGAGCAAATTTAGGTGAGCAAACATACTCTCTTATTTTTTTTTTTGGACAAAAGAGTCAAGGTAATTAATTGTACAGCTGCACCATATATATCTTTACAATCCTTGACTCTAACGATAATTTAGAATTTTCCAAATTGAACAGACGCCATAACTTTTCTAAAAATTATTTTTTCTATCATCATAACTTTTCTATTTTTATACGAGTGATTCCTATGACTTTCAAATTGGTATTTAAGTACGTGTCACGGATCACCTTTATACAACTTGTAATGAAAATTATATGGTACTCCCACTGTCACACACATATTGGAACTAAAATTTTAAATATAAATCTTGGAAAAAGTCTTAAAAATTATGCTATGTTTCTCAAATTAAATTTTCAACTTTAGTTCTCAAATGCTTTAACAGTTGTAATATATGTTATAATTCTTAAATATTTTATCAACTGTACCACATGTGACATTAATCAGTAACATGTGACATATTTGTTAAAGATCTAAAATTTCAAAAGCATAGCATTACTCAAATGTATAGCATTACTCAACGAAAAATGTATTTTAGTCTAAGTTCAATAAAAGTTCTTGTATGGGATCTCTTTGTATGGGAAGGGAGTACAATTCGGGCGGTTGGCGTTACTTTTCACGTTCAATCTTCTCTTTGGTCTTGTATTTTTCTATTTTTTAAAAATAAAAATGTATAAAAAGTACGTGAAGAATTTCGGGTTCTCTTTAAGACGTTTCGTGACTCTGCCTAAAGTGTACAATCAGTTTAAACTTACCACGCCGTTCCCAGGATAAAACAGCCCAAATCTTCTCTGTCTCAAATTTTTCTTTGCACCAAAAAAATTAGTATACTATACTCTCTTGTAATGGCGAATTCTTTTGATTGAAAGAAAAAAATTTGATCTATCCTCCTAGCTACCACCTTTTTTTAAATTTTTTTTTTTTTATATCTATATAACTCACGGTTAAGCTGTTAAAACGAGAAAAACAAAAGAAACGTTGCCAAACAATGCCGTTTGGCATAGTCACGTTAATGTTCTAAAGTTATTATGATAGTTATAACATAACTTATACATGTGACATATATATACATATATAATATGATATTACATACTCTGTATTAGACAATGAACTCAATCATGGCTCAACTTCCCAACGGTTTTAAAAATAATAACTCACTGTTACAAAATGTAACATACTCTTAATTAGTATATCAATTATAAAAAAAGTAATAAAAGTTAACAATCACGACACCAAAAGCCCCATTTTCTAACGGATGATTTTTGACATTACTAACGGATATTTCCGTTACAAATTTGTAACAGAAATATCCGTTAGAAATTTCAAAAAACCGTTAGAAATATAAAAATTCCGTTAGTATTTTACTTAACACTGAAAAGTTTTTTGTAAAGATAAAATACGGTGGCATTTTTGTAATTAAACTCAAAAAAAAAAAAAAACGGTGGCAATTTCGTAAATAAAAATTCAAACCGTGGTTAATCAAAATTGATGGCTAAGATTTCTAATAATGAAAATTAGGGGTCCAGATGAATTTTGCCTAAAGAATCCGCTTAAATGAGTTTTGCCAAAGATTTCCCCCCATATTTTCCCCCTAAACATTCATCTCCTCTCCGACTCTCTCCACTCCAAGAGTCAAGATCCAAACAAAGACCAAACACCATCTCCTTCCCCTCTATCTCCTTTTTCTCCCCCCAAGTAAACCGTAGCAACCCCCAGATCAAACAATAACGCCCACAGAAAGATCCAAACACGCACAAAACTACATGGAGACCACCAGCCACCCTTCCATTACAGGCCTCAAAGAGACGTCGAGTCCCTTTCTCAGGTCATCTCTCTCTCTAGGTTAATTTTTTTTTTCTATATATGTATGCTATATATATACATATACATATCAGATCTAGGGGTTTTACAATCGTATATTGATTGTACACATCTAGATCTGATATGGAGACAATGAATAGGTGTGCTCGGCAACGGCGACACAAACTTTGCAACCATTCTCTGTCTCAACAAAACTACATGGAGACGGTATCTTATCCTTTCTAGATCTCGATCTGTCTTCCTACGATTTTGTGGCTTTTAGTTTTTAGGCACTTTTGTGTGGTAGATAAGTCTTTTCCTTTTTGATATGGTGTTTTCTCAGGTTCGCTAATTTTTTTTATTGTTTATACTCTACCAATCTTGTTCAATTAGGGCAATATTTTGATTACATGGCAGAAGGTTTATCATGAATTCACAGACCTCACTAAAATCATACTGATTTCTTAGTCTATTCATGATGATTTAGGGCCTCCTTATGGTGGAATCTGAACATCACTTTAAAATTCCCATTAAAAATGGATTATTGGTATGTAGAACTATGTTTGCAGCAACTTAATCCTTGTCATCTGTGCTTTTTTCCCTGCTGTTCCTTTGGTTTTCTGGGTGTTATTTGAGTTTCTGCACTGAATTTATGAGGTAACACTAACATTGCTCTGTACTACTCATGCTTTGTGTTTCCAAAAAAGGAAAAAAAAAAGGTTTCTTCCCTAGTTACTTCTCTCTGTCCCTCTCTATGTGTCACGCCCCGGAGTAGCCAAAAATAGGGAAAATTTAAAATTTCCTTTCTGGACCCGTAGGGAATGACGAGTTACATAAAACTGACCTGTCCGTGCAACATACTAACAACATAATATATATCAGAGTAAGAAAATTTGCAAAAGCGTCTAATGGTATTCATGGGGGAACTTAGAGTGTTTGCTACTTAAGCTATTACAGTAGTTCCAAATGAAAACCACAAAAGATAAGTCTAGGCGATCTACGCCACTTAAATATTACATCAACCAAAAGATAATTAAAACGTAATAGAAGTCTTAATGCGGAAATAGGCCAGGGTCCTCTTTCTAACTGGCAAACCCATAACCTTCGTTATTAGGCTCTTCCTGATAGTCTGCCTCAGGATCACCTTCCTGATAATTCCCATTCTGAGGATAGTGATATTCGTCTTCATCGTTACCTTGATAGTTCTCCTCATCATAACCTAGACGTAAAAAGTCCAGGGCAGGGAAGGAGCCGTTAGCTTTTGAAGCTAAGTGAGAACGTCTTAACCGATCACTCCTAATACAGATAAGGATATACAAGTACAACATATCTTAAAACAACATTAATGAGTATATGACATGTAGAATGATGACATAATGCATTATCGATATATTCGACTTTAACTCGACCATGAACACCACAACTGACTCATGTGACTTGTTACATTACCAGTGTAACGTCGTTAGCTCAAAGTAGAATGATTACGTTGCTATCGTCGCCTAACAGGGCCCTATAGCAGTTTTGGTTTTAAAAAGAGTGTAATCATTGGACTCTTAGGTCCTCGTGACCTTGCCGGGAGAATAGAATAGTTACAGCGCTATCGTCGCCTAGCAGGGCCCTATAGCATTTGAAAGGTAACTATTGTATTCTGATGGATACTTTGCTATCGTCGCCTAGCAGGGCCCTATAGCGTATCAATCATAAATTCATGCATAACTTCAATGATTTCAATGGAAACTCTGGCTATCGTCGCCTAGCAGGGCCCTATAGCAGTTTCATCGTTGTTCCCATTTACTTGACTGTACCACTTGGACCACCGCGGTCCATACAATGTATAAATTGGTATGGCTAGGTTAGTCTCCGTGACTAACCATGCAGATGTCAACATTGACATTAAGACTCGACTATGTTCATATGAATGTTCATGCGACTATAGAAACAGAATTCATAATAACAAGAATATTAGCGAATGTTAACTAAGCATGGAGTATAGTTAGCTAACATGCATTCATTATATAAGCATCACTATCAGGTTTACATAACTAATACATATCAGTATCGTCCCCACAGAACGTACTGGGCATACATATATGATCAAGGAATAATTCTATAATATACCAAGTGAGTTAGGACGACTCACCTTGAAGCGGTTGCGTAAAAACAAGCGTAGCGGTTCCTACAAAGCATTAAGATTACATAGAACATTGATTAATAAGTCTACTAAAATCAGGGGCATAATGGTAATTGTGCCGGGTGGGTCCCTAAACCTCAACATGATGATCTGGACATCATTCTGAGTCCAACGCCATTGACTAGACTCAAAACGGAGTCCGTCGCATAAAAGGCTAGGTTTCCTATACCAGTTTGGGCCCTAAAGATAAGCTGTATTTTTGACCGTGTCAAAAGGTCACCAAACTTTAAGGGAAAGTTCTAGACATAAATCTAAGACCCTGGGAACTGACCGCGTATTTTTCTGAGCTTCGGTTTATTTATTACGAATTTCTGAAGTTTAAAACGTCTAATAGTAGACTGCGAAGTCCCATAATTATAAAATATGATTTGGGGAAATATTTGACCCTTATAAATATTTTAATTAAATATTAGGCCTTAAATTAGGCTAGTAGTATTTTTCTCATAATTTTCGGGGCTCGTTTGGGATTTTAAATAATTAAAATACAACAAAACGGATATTTTATAAGTAATTAATCATTATTAAAATATTCAAGTTAGGGTCTTGTAAATAATAATTTACAATATAGAGGTACTAGACCTTAGGAAAATTTAATATAATTTTCCTGTGCTTGAAAATGGTCATTAGGTATTTATTACCTAATTATTTTAATTTAAAATATTTACTTATTATTTATTTAAATCAATAAATAATAAGTATATAATAAAATGGTAATTTCATATTTTCATAATATAAGAATATTATAAAAATAATATCACAATTTATTAAAATATAATTTATAGCATTATTGAAATTAATTTAGGTATTTAAAACCATTTAAAATCATTTATAATTATTTACATATATTTATTAATACCAAATTTATTATAGTTAATATATTTATACACTAATCCCGATTAATATATACTAATCTTGGTTAATATATATTAATAATTACTAAACAGAATAAATAAATCATTAAAAACAGGTTAATGAAACCTTAATTAAGGTTATTATAATAATTAGGCATTGATAAATCTAAAACAAATTATAAATCTGCTAATCTAGATTAACCAATAAATAAAATGTAAATTATTTCAAATCCCAGATCATTAATGTGCTAACCCTTCTTATCAGAATAATTAAGAATATAAAAATGAATTAATTAAAATTAAAGTAAAGGACCGCGGGTCAACCCAGATCCGCATCCGTACTTACGGGTCGCCCATTTATACTAACCTCTTGATCCAACTTAAAAGATCCGACCCGCTACCCATTTATTGTTATAACCCGAACCCACTATCCATTAAAACTAACAGACTAACCCACCCATTTATCTATCCGACCCGACCCGATGGGTAAACGATATAACCCGAACCCTAAACGGGTCGCGTCTTCTCCGGTGAGCCAGGCTTGCCGCCGGCGGGCCCGTTTTGGCCGGAAAACTTTCAGGCCTCATATCTCTCTCCCTACTCCATAAAAATTGATGAGACCGATGCCATTAGGACCGGTTTGAGCCCCTCTATCACATACTAGGAGCCTAGAACCTGGTCCATTCATTTAGAGTACCTATGAATCAATTATTCCTTTCGGGTTATAAAAGAATAATGCTATGCATGACCTACTATACGCGTCCCAAATCACACGTTGCTTTAAGGGGAGTCTCCTGAGATCCTAAGGGTCTGTTTGATCTGATTTTTAAGGGACATGGTGGTGTTTGGGGGAAAAGAACTCCGGTGATGGCTTTAATGGAGGTTTTCTGTGTAGACCAGAGCTTAAGGCTCTGTTTGGGCGTGCATGGGTGTCCAGGGGGGTGTGTGAGGGTGTGTGAGTGTACTGAAATAAGCAGGGAGTGGTGGTTCACCTATGGGGGTCTCGGGTCTTCTTTTCCTTCCTCTATCTCCGGCGACTCTTTCTCTGGTAAGCTCTTTCTCCCTCTCTGCCTCTCTCCTCTCAATCCTTACCAGCTCTTGATATATATACACAAGGGTATACATACACAGATTGTAATCTATTTGATAGAGATGGAGAGGACATTAGATTGGATGGTGTCTTGGGGGAGGGAATAGTGAAGCCGGCGGTTTGGGTGGGGGTGCTAAATCCGGCGGGTTTGTGGGGGTTGATTAGGTAGAGAGATTACCCAGGGGATAATAGGGAGTGGGTAGTACAAGGCCATTTAAGGAAAGATTCCATGGTACCCAAATTTTGCTATAAAAGTGTAGTTGAGTCGTCGCCTCGATTCTCGTGCCGTGCAGTCTAATACTTGGACAGATTTTACGGATCTGCGTGTCCAGACAGTACGAGTTTGAACTTACAGTTTAATAAGTTAAATAAATACGCACGTGTATATAGACAGGTTCTGGAATTAAGAGTTCAAAATGCTGGAATTTAATACGAACAAAAATACAGGGTCCCTTTTTATTAATCGCGGAAATTTTATGGGTATTATACTATGACTCCACTATTTGGATGCTATTCTAACACCATATTTGTCCAACTTCATTTGAAGCTATTCTAGTGTGAAAGGGATTTTAAATTTAGGGGTCCCAATTAAAAAAGATTTACCATTTGAAACTTCAGTTAAATTCATTTTTGTAGTTTTCGTAGCAACCATCCTCGAACCCAATTTACTTTTTCTAATGTATCCTGTGTGCGACATTGGATCTTGAAGAGTTCTTGAATGTATCTACTTTCCCCCCCATATGAACTGATTTTCTCTAATACATTCCATGTGCGTGTAAAATGGGTCTTGATGAATGTATATGCTTGTTCCCTCGTGTCATGAGTTTTTTGTTTTAATTAGGCTTACTTTGCGTCACGAGTGTTTGTGAGCGAAAGAAGATAAAACATAGAGGAAAATACTTTTCTTAGTTTGGTTAATATAGAAAATAATACAAAAATAGAAAGAAAAGAAAATAGAATGCAATTTGCAAAGTAAGCATAGCTCGTTTAGGTTTCTTCTATTGCATTGGTCAAGTATTCGAACCCCATCCCTTCCCCTTGTAACCCAAAAAGAAAAGAAAAAAAGAAAAAGTAAACAGGACGTAATTTGAGCATGGATGAAAATAATAAATAAAAGTCACTTTTCTTGAGTTTCTTCTAATTTTTGAGAAAATTTTAACCCTCGTGTTGTTTGAGCATAGACAAAAACAATCGAAAAAAACACTAGGGAGGTAATTTTTCTACCTATGTTATTTAACCTTTTTTCTCGTCTATGAATCAATGAACCAAATAGAGCCTTAATAAAGTGTGAATGGCTTAGGAAGAGTGTGTGAAACACTCTCTTGCCATGTGTTGCTCGTAAATTGCTATAGGAGAGTTTCAACGGAAGTCTTTTGGGATTGATTAATTTCAGTCTTCTTTGCTTCTGCCTTTGGTTGGATTGATTTAAGATTATGGCGTGGATGACTTACAAGTTGAAGATTTTGAATTTTTGTTCCATTGTTCACTTACCATATGATTTCAACACTAAAGATCTTTCTTTTTAATAACTTTAATCCTATGTTCAAGTGACATATTCTCACAACAATTATTGTATCATTGAGAATATTGCATTTCTATTTGGGTCCTTGTGTGGGTGATACCGATGATCTTGAGTCATAACTTGAAGGGTATAACCTTTTTGGTCTATCACCCAAAAGATTGTCCAAAGTTTCATTAATACATATATGTTTCCCTTTTGCCTCTTCAGATTTATCATGGAAACAAGCTAATGGGGCTGCTTGGGAAGGCTATGAGCTGGTACTGCAGTTCTATATATTGATCACCTGTTAGTTAAATGCCCATTATTTGCAGTTCTATATATGAGTCCATATTAATTATAATCAGACTTGGTAGGAAATAGAATTTTATGCTTTGCCACAAACTGATTTTTGTCCATTCAATGATGGTTGGACCAATGAATGATTCACATGGGTCTTAGAATATTTGATTCAGTTTGATTCACACGGATGTGTATCTATAAATAAACTACCTGAATATTAATTAGGTCTTGATATCGTGGTCCTTACTAGGATAATGACTCTACCCGAAAACTTTGACTCTACAATTAGTAAGACCATTTTATATCAACCACAGTTTTGCAGAGGAGCTATCCAACGGTGAGAGCGGACTTCTGTTCTAATATAGGAGCTATCCATTAGTTACTGTTGCATCTCTAGGGTTTTGTAGGGTTTATGTTTGTGGTTTTGTGATTTATTCATTATTCTGTTTATATGTATATATATATCATTCTGTTTACGACTGATCTGTTACGTATGATTTCGAAAGATTGATTTTTTTTTTTTGGCGATTCTGATTTTGAATGTGTCATTTTTTGGTTGGTTCCTGAATGTTATGTGTTACATATGCCTCTTTTGATGTTAGATCTTGTAGGTTATATGGGAAAATAATTCATGTGTATACATATTTATGTCATATGATTATTTTGCTACATGGAGTGGAAGTAACAGAGAATGGTGTTGAATTTGTGATTGTGTAAATAATTAAAAGTGTTTTCCTCTACATTTTCTTTTCAAATCTCTCACTA
Source organism: Hydrangea macrophylla (assembly GCA_033977485.1). NCBI lineage: Eukaryota > Viridiplantae > Streptophyta > Magnoliopsida > Cornales > Hydrangeaceae > Hydrangea > Hydrangea macrophylla. The sequence continues at coordinate 87,444,045 of CM066989.1, read as the reverse complement.
AATATATGAACCATACACAACCTTATTAACCAAACAAAGAAAAGCATTTTCCTCCGTGCTTTCTTTGCTTTTCCTCACTAAATCCATGAACCAAACAGAGCCCAAAGGAATTGTAGAATAATCCTAGGATAGGAAGTGGAAGTTTTGATTGAACAAAACTCCAAAAGACTTGGTTGGTAAAACTTCACCCTATTTTAATTAGCCTTTTCATAGCTTTTTTTTTTAAAAAATGATTCCTTTGTAAAGCTAAAAAATGGCTTTTTGTTTTTGAATCTGTTTCACTTTTTACCTTTACTGATTTTCATTTGGGTCATTTTCCTTAGATTGGTTTCAGTGTTTGTTGATTTCTATCACACTTTTATTTTATTTTTGGGAAATCACTTTTCTCTACTATAATCTCTAAGATTGATCAGTAGTCTAACATGATCTCTAACACGATGTGTTTTGTCAATTGTTTGATACTAGAATCTCTGCAAGTCAATTGTTTAATATCTATTAGTCCAGTAGTTCATGGCTAATATTGATCAGTAGTTTTATTTCCTTGGGATTCACTTGGGCTAAGTATGATATTAGGCAAAACAAAACTGTTGTATATTTCTCTATGTTTCTAAATGACGAACAATTTGTTGGAGAAGACTTGTCCATTGTTAACTTCCTTATGTTCAAGTTTTTTCTATTTCCAGTGCTAGTAGTTCTTAATTCTGTGCTATGTTCAAGTTCAAAAATTAAATCTGTTTTATGTTTAGAAACAACTTATCATCTCCCTTTTTTAGTGAGCTAAGCTCTATTTGCTATCTAGATAATTGTTTGCATTCAATAAGAAGGTTGGAGGGTGAATAACCAGTACTACCAGATAATGGGAAAGTTCTTTCATTCTAATGTAAGTTCTTTCATTCTTATTATTTGTCGAGTTCTATAGTTTGTAATCTTCATGTTGTCGAGTTCTATAGTATCTAATCTTCATTGTTTTTTTCCCTGATGAAAAATGGATGCTTATTTTGATGATTGAGTTTTTCTCAATGTATTTTAGTATGTTGACCTTTATAATGAACTTGGCCTCTCTGATTTGAAGAGTTGTAATGATGAAGGCCATTTTTCTGAGTTTGATATATTTGAATTGATGCATCTTTTGAAATTTGGTAAACCATTTGGAAATCAAATTTGGGACTAAACTTTGGGAAGCATAGGGCTACTTATATGAATTGGAACTTGCTTTACTTTGTCAATATTATAACTCATGCTTGGTACATGGGGTTACCAAAAACATTGTATGTCCTGGAGTTTACTTTGTCAATATTATAACTTATTCACAACTTCTTTGAGTCCATAAGTTGGGGAACAATTCATAATTCAGTGTATGTCATGGAGTTTTATCAAACTGTGGGTAGCTCAATTTCTTACTTTTGTCATGCATGGAATGCTAATTTCTTGTGATGAATGCAATAAGAGAAAATTACTTCTGTTACGAGAATCTTAGGAAAGCTTCTAGAATTAATTGATTTATAGGTTATGTATTTACTATCCTTATTTTATGCATTGACCAAGAAGCATATGTGAAAGAAAATAGAGCCCATTATTGCATTTCATTATTTTAATCCATTTCATTATTTTAATTATCTCTTTTGATTAGTCTTTGTAGCAGGGCATCTATTTTTCCACATTGTATTTGAGGCACCAATAAATAAGCCACAAATGACTCGCAATCGTGACTCAAATGGTTAAAGGTCTTAACCTCCCGCTGGGATGCGAAGGATATACCACTCCAGAACTGCAGTCTTACAAATGCACACTTATCTTTACTTTGGGAATATAGTACTGTGCCAGAGTTTGAAATAAACTGAATAGTGTAATAGTTGAATTTATTATAAAGTGTTCTTTCTTTATTTAGAAAACCAGAATTCCCGAGTGCATGGCCAAGAGAGAATGTCGAAGCAAAAGATGGGACTCCAAAGAGGCAAAAATAGTGCAACTACAAACGCTCAAGATGCTTGAAGTTGTAAGTACATGCCTCTTTGTTTTGCTTTCTTATGACTAGCCATTCTCTAGAGAGTTATAACATTCTTTTTCTTTAGAATTGTTCTGAAATATTATGTAAATATTTGGTGTCTGATAGCTATTGCTCAATTAAAAGGGACTGTGAGCCTGTGATTACATTTTGTTGTTTGTTATTTAACCTGGAGTTGACGAGGCCTTTTTGCCCCAAATCTTATGTCTAGTTCAAAAGGCGTATATTAGATACACACATGTGCATATATATATATATATTCGTAATATTTCATAGCAAATTTTAGTTATTAAAATGAATAATTCGGATTTGTTTTACATCCATCAGGCTATTAGGCTTAAAACTTTACTAGTGTTGTGGCTGATTTAGCGTAAAGTTCTAGCCTCCACCACTAAGCAAAAGGATAGTAGAAGACAGGGCCGGTCCAATAGGGGTCAAAAGGGGCAATCGCCCCGAGCCACCAAAGTTCATAAAATTTTGAGATCCCCGTGAAATTTTCATAATTATATTTTTACCATGAAAGTTTTTGGTATTTTACATTTAGCCTCCCCAAGATCCAATCTTTAGTGTCATCAACTACATATATGTTGATATACATATATATACATATAAAACTCAAAAACAAAGGCCCCTGGAATTTTGAAAATTACACTTTTAGTTTAAGATTTTTTTGAGTTTTAGAAATAGACTCTTCTAGAATTTTGAAAGACACCATACAATGTTTAAGTTTCACAAATAGACTTATATTATAAGTAGACCCCAAAAAATTGCCAATTATGTAGAAGTAAACCTAAAAAAATTGCTAATTATGTATAAGTAGATCCCAAAAAACGCCTCGAGTGCGCTGTCCCCAAACCCCCGTAGGGCCTCCTTTTTAGTATTTTGTCCCGGGCCTCCAAATACTCGGGACCGGCCCTGGTAGAAGAACATCTAATGGGACGTGCAAGATGGAGTTTTTACTATTTTTCTTTCCTTTTTTTGAACTTTCGGCTAAGGGTCAGAGAATGTTAAGAGTCTTAGAGATATTAATGGAAGGTAAATCCTAGATGGGAGGGAAATTATTCTTACCCAAAAAATGGTATGGATTTTCCAATGGAAATATTATACCCCGTGTCACTCTGCCCTCCATAATTTGAAATTGACACACTAGACCATGAAAATTCTAATAAAACATTATGTCATAAAATTATTATTATTTTTATTTATTTTTTATTTTTTTTTTTGGGGGGGGGGAGGGGGGGGGGGGGGGGGGGGTGTGGGTTGGGTGTGGTTGTGGTTGTGTGTGTGTGCACGCGTGCGCATCAAATTGACACCGAGTGTAGACTACGAAGGTACAGAGTGATTAGCCATTATACTATATTTTTGTTGGGTTCTGGTATTCTAGTGGTTTCATTTTTTGTTTTGTGCTGCTATTGACAATCATGTTGACTGACTTGAAACCTATGTAGGAGGAGACTGGCGAAGATGTGGCGTTGGAAAAGCACAACAAAGGATGTCATTGTAAGAAACCAGACTGCCTCAAAAAGTAATATGAATGCTCCGAAAATTGTAAATGCATATACTGCAAGAATTTTGAGGGAAGTGAAGAGAGGCAAGCTCTCTACCATGGAGATGCCCATTACATGCTTTGTTTTTTAGTTTAAGTTTGAATGGAATAACTCTTTAAATTTCAGACATTGTTAGATTGAGCTTATTGTTTAGATCTATATGAATTCTTTACTTCTTATGATTATTATGGATTATTTTGTTGTGTTGGGTATAGCGATGCTGGTCAGACATGGATAAGTGCTTTACTTGTAATGATCATTATAGATTATTTTTTGTTTTGTTGGATATGGATTCATTTTGTTATTTTTTGTGTTTGGTATAGATTAATATGCTTGTTAATTAGGTGCAAATATATATATATATATATGGGAAGCATATAAATAATTTTTTTTTTTAGATTTATGCATATTTCTAACGGATATATCTGTTAGTAAATTTGTTAGTATTTTTTTAAATTTTTTTTGAAAATTACTAACGGATATATCCGTTAGAAATTGTTGACAAATCGTTAGTATTCGTTATACATTAGTTGAAAAAAATCGTTAATAAGTAGTTTTCTAACGAATATATCTGTTAGAAATAATTTGATTTACTAACGGATTTACTAACGGATATATTCGTTAGTAAATCCGTTAGTAATATTACTAACGCCAAAATACTAACGGATATATCCGTTAATAATAGTTTTTCCAACGGAAATATCCGTTAGTAATGAGGCCATATGGTGTAGTGTTAATTTGTATTTTGAGATATTATTAAAATATAACAATTTTCCACTATTTTAAAATACAAATTTATAAAAGTTTTTCTTCCTTTTTGCCAATTACACATTCACGGCTTTAACAATCCCCCACTTGTAATTAAAAAAAGATTTTATATTCATCGAGCAACTGATCATAAGACTGTGCATAAGTAAAGGTATTTTTTAACTTGAACATTTACATAGTGATAGTGCTTCCGATTATTTAAGAGTTACCATAGTTTTGAACTCTATCTCAGACAACACCACAAACACAACCGTATTAGGGTGTAGTACAAAAAGCCAGCACTTTTACAGTCATGTGCTTGTATCCCAGTATAGCGAAAGCTCTAGAGAATTTGCCCAAATTCCATAGGAAGCGGCCACACTTCCAAAATCGCATAGGTGAGACTAACAAGGATACTCTTGTAGCTAACTATCACACTCAACATAGAGTTTAGATCTCATTAAGAGTTATAGTAACTCATCCTTCTATCGCTTCAGGATGTCATGCTTCGTAGGGATGGACAAGGAATGCAAACCTCCTATCCAAATAATAGCATGATTCCACTCATCACTTCATGACTTATTATTACCCTTTGAACCTATTTCTTGGGATCTCCAGTCCATAGGTTGAGTTACTATCACAAGTGACTCGACTATCTATGGGCTTTTAATCTCATCCCTTTCTAGGTTTTCAAACCTTCTATCGAGCTAACCCTTTCGTCAAAGGATCAGCTATATTATCCTCAGACCGTTTATGATCCACTCTTATAGCTCCAGTAAAGAGAAACTCTCTCACTGTGTTATGCTTGCGATGAATTTGTCGCCTCTTACCGGTATAATAACAGTTCTATACTTTTGCAATAGCCGCGGTACTATCGCAGTGGATAAACAATTGGTATCGATCTCTCCCATAGAGCGGTATCTCATATAGCAGGTTTCTTAGCCAAGCTTCCCTCACTAGCAATAGCTAATGGTAGTAACTCTGACTCCATGGTGGACTTAGCCAAAATAGTCTATTTATAGAACTGTGCCCCAGTGGCACAAAAAAATATCTATTGCGGCCTTGGGTCATCTGAATGGGTATTTCAAATTTCAAAGTATACAATATATTTTTAAAATATATTTTCTTACTTTTCTCCAGGGTATACAACACACTTTTCCAAAATAATTTCTTCATGGAGGAGAAATTAAATTTCACATCCTTGTATTGTGTGAATAATCACTAAGTAAAACAATGTTCATTCTCCATTAGAGAGTATATCTTGTAACGATTGTGATTGTTTCATATATGCCTAGTTGGAGGCACTCATATCAATTAACCATCCTTCAAAGTTGTCATGGAGTTTACTTCCATAAATATAGTCACGAATGACTCTTCTGCAGTCACATAAGCCTATGGAACAGATTGATGCTTCCGGCATCTCCAAAGTTTTCCCGCAGTAAAAATATATATTAGGGTCATTTTGTTTTGAAGGAGGTTCTTGTTCATATACGCTTTAATCAAAGCAGTTCCGACTCTGCTTGGTAGTTGTACCTACATAGAATTCTTTAATTTACTGCATAAGCAACTTTAGATTTAGTCCACAAGGTTTGCAATGAAAAATTGTAATATTCTTCTTTTCAAAAACTTTCTCAATATATATAATTATGTTGATCAATAAATGCTAACAACAATTCTTGTAATTTTAATAAAGCCATAATCCTTTTCGATTTATGAAGAAAAAAAAAAATTAAGCCATAATATTACATTGGCTGTACCCAAATCCTTCATATCAAGAAAAAATAAGTGACAATAAATTTTTGGTCTCTTTTGCAATCTCTAAATTAGAACCAAAAATTAATAAATCATTCATGTATAAATATATCGTAACACAGACTCCATATGTGTATGATAATTAAATACGTATGTCACAATCAATAAATTTAAAACCATTTGGGAAAAATAGCTTGATCAAATTTTCATACCCTGGTTGGGTATCAATTTTAAACCATATAAAGAGTATATAAATATACACACTTTATTATATCTATAAACCTTCCAGTTTATCCAAATAAAATTCTCCTCTAATTCTCCATTAAAAAACGATTTTAACATCCATTTCTTAAGTAAGTCATAAATATTAGTAACAGCTAATAAAATTATATGGATATAAAATAGGATAATAGGTATCCAAAAAATCAACATATTTCTTTTAGCTTAAAGCCCTTTGCTACTATAGTAGCTTCACATTTTCAATAAAACCATTAGGTTTAAATGTCTTTTTAAAGCTCCATTTACTTCCTATCATTTGACTCTTTTGTGGTCCAAATCATGTGTCATGATATCTATCATGCATTCTCAATTCAATATTTAGATTTGAGAAAAACATATAGCCCCCACTATTCTTCAATTTATAAGAAAATACATGCTTATAAAAATTAGCCTCAATAGACTTAAAAGTCAGATAGATTACTACTTTACTAGCACGATCCTTAGGATTAAAAAAAAAAAAACTATCATAAGCCAAATAACCCAAAATTAAAAACAATTAAAAATTGGATTTTCCCCTATTTTTCATTAATGATCAATAAGAGTTAATAATTTTATTTTAGAGTGAGGTACTCTTTTAAAACAAAGTTTACATTTACCCAAATTTGAATTATCTCATCTCTACACCTCATGTTGCAACCCATGCTTTTATTTAAAAAAAAAACAAAAACAAAAACAAAAAAAATTGCTTTTAAGAGCAACACTACAGTAATTTGTGCCATAAAGTTCGTTGCCAAAATGATGTGTATATCAAAATGCAATGGAGTATGCAACATTTAAGAAGCAGTACAAATCTCCTCAAATTAACACATTAAAACTAGCACATGCTATGTTCCCCACATGATATACTGTTATACTCCCTCTGTCCCATAATAAGTGTTTACTTTTTTTTTTGCACAATGTTTAAGAAAATTATATTAAATTAATTTATTTGGCTCATTAAAGAGTCTCTTTCCAATTTTACCCTTAGATGTGATGGGTGTTTGACTTTTGGCTTGTTTTGGGACCACAAATAAATGCTTCTTTGTCTTTATTATAAGGGTAGTTTTGGAAAGTAAGTAAAAGATATATGCCAATTTAGAAAAGTGGACACTTATTGTGGGACATCCAAAAAAGGAAATGTGGACACTTATTATGGGACGGAGGGAGTAAGAAAAAGTGTAATTTTTAGGACACAACTTTCATACAACTTTCACACAACTTCTTAAAAAATGTGTCTATCTCTCTCCTGTGTCACTATGGGGTCCAGTGACATCACAAGAGAGAGATAGACATATCTTTTAAAAGGGTAATTCTTTGGTGACAACTTTCATACAACTTTCATACAACCTCTTAAAAAATGTGTCTATCTCTCTCATGTGTCACTGTGGGGTCCAGTGACATCACAGGAGAGAGATAGACATTTTTTTAAGAGGTTGTATGAAAGTTGTATGAAAGTTGTCACCAAAGAATTACTCTAAATTTTTTAATGAAGACCAAAAAACTTTTCAGTAAAATAAACATTTTTACTACACAAAAAAAAGGTAAATTACACAAACCTCCCCTGAGGTTTGCCTTAATTACACGGACCTCCCTTCTTGTTTCAAAAATTACACAGACCTCTCTCGAGGTTTGTAATTAGGTAACAAAACGCCCCCTCCCCTAACGGTCCATTAGTTTTTTTACATTAGCCTCCCCTGAAAATTACAATTAGTCCCCCTAATATTATAAAATTGTCATACTAAGCCCCCTTTCTCTTTTATTTTTGTGCTAATTATAAAATCCTTTCTCCCTCCTATGTTTTTGGGTTAATTTTTTTAGCATTAATTTATATCATCTACACAAAATATACACAAAACATATATAAATAGGTCCAAATTTTTTTTTCCCCGAACAAACCTCTATCAAGCCCCTACCCCCCCTGTATTAATTTTCTAGATCCGCCCCTGTCCATATGCTTCAAAAGTCGACACTTAACCCCCTGTGATTGTGGACTAAAATAGAACTGTTATGATTTCACTCAAAGAGCGTTAACCAAAATTAACATCACAAAATGGGTTAAGTGTTTATATTTTTAACCAATTTTAGAATTTTCGTCAGTTTTGAGTGAAATCATAACAATTTCATTTTAGTCCACAATCACAGGGGGTTAAGTGTCCATTTTTGAAGCATAGGGACATGGGCGGATCTAGAGAATTAATACATGGGGGGCTTGATAGAGGTTTGTTCGGGGGAAAAAAAATTTGGACCTATTTATATGTATTTTGTGTAGATGATATAAATTAATGCTAAAAAGATTAACTCAAAAACATAGGGGGATGAGGGATTTTATAATTAGAACAAAAATATCAGAGAAAGGGGGCTTAGTATGACAATTTTATAATATTAGGGGGGCTAATTGTAATTTTCAAGGGAGGCTAATGTAAAAAAAAACTAACGGACCGTTAGGGGAGGGGGCATTTTGTTACCTAATTACAAACCTCGAGGAAGGTTTGCGTAATTTTTGAAACAAGAGGGGAGATCCGTGTAATTAAGGCAAACCTCAGGGAAGGTTTGTGTAATTTACCCCAAAAAAAAGTAATGCTCCCGCTTATTCGTTTTCTTACTCTATCTGCTGAGCCGAAAGAGACCATCCTCTCCCTCCACTCAAGTTCTCAAGGGAGTTCGTTTGAATGGGTGAAAATTGCTCAAATCCACTTATCCAACTCTATAAATCTCTTCTATACATTTAACACCATGACCACTATCATTGTGTTTCACCATAACTCATGGGTAAGCAAGTTTTCTCCATTTTTATCAGAACAAATCTCTTATGTGCCAGTATATATATACTTATATGTACAAAAAGGAAACATAATGCAAATTAAGAGCATACATAATTAAATCTACATACGACATATGCACACATATCCTCTATTCCCATTAATTTGCACAAAAATCAATTTCTACCAAAGACTCTGTGGCTCTATAAAAATTTGGGTTCAACGGATTTCAAAATATAAAAGATAGTCAATTTCTTTGTAATTAAAGAAAATAACATTTTCTATCTTTAATTCTTAAAGTAAAGATTCTCAAATTTAAAAAGGCTTGATGAGGTCTAGGGACTAAGAAAGGATGATCCAAAAATTATAGCAGAAGAGAAGCCTTAGTCCAGTAAATATAATAGAAACAAAATCACCTGATTAGTAGCCTCTTGATAAATCTTGAGCCGAGTCGCGAATCTAGCTCTTTTTAAGACGTTTCACGACTCTGCCCAAAGTGTGCAAACAGTTCATATTTGCCACGCCGTCCCCAGGATAAACTAGCCCAGAATCTCATCTGTTTCTGATTTTTTTTTGCACCAAGAAAAACTGGCATACTAAACACCCTTCTGATTTAGTTGCTCAGTAACTGCAAACTGGAAAAATTTTCAATTTTAAAGCAAAAAATTCAAAAGTTTTACTATCTTGTAATGGGGAATTCTTTTGATTGAAAGAAAAAAAATTGATCTATCCACCCACCACTTTATTTTATATTATATTATTTTATTTTATTTATATAACTCACGACTAGACCATTAAAACAAGGAGAAAAACAAAGAAACGTTGCCAAACAATGTCGTTGGGCAGAGGAATGTGCTAATGCCAAAGCACATTGTGCTAATGCCAAAGCACAAAGTGTCACTAAAAGCTTTAGTGACACTTAGATATGTGTCACTAAAGCTTTTAGTGACACTTTATGCTTTGGCATTAGCACATTGTGCTTTGGCATTAGCATCACCCTTTAAAAATAATAGCTCACTGTTACAATATGTAACATACTCTTAATTAGTATATTAATTATAACAAAGTAATAAAAGCTAATAATTTGTATTTTGAGATATTATTAAAATATAACAATCCTTCACTATTTTAAAACACAAACTTATAAAAGTTTTTTTTCCTTTTTTTTTTTCAATTACACATTCACGGCTCTAACAGACATAGGGTGTTGGTACTAGATATAGGACTTGTTTGGGACTAATCTGAAACAAAATGGGATTCCGAGCAAGTCTCACTTTTATTGCTTTTATATATGGGATCTGGTTCAGTCTAATTCTAACTTTTATCTGATTTCTGTGAGAAACAATTATGGGTGTGTTAATTTGACATAAAAATAGTTTTAAAAAATTTATTAGACTGTGTACAGAATCCTATGTACTTGAGGAACAGATAGTCACCAAACTTTGTTTTCACAAAAATTAGATATCTAGCTGGTCCTATTTTAGGCTTTCCCAAACAGACCCTCGTGGTATGTTGGTTTAAAAAAAAAAAACCAATTTCTTCGGTAATTTTTTGTCACGCCTCGACGTTGCATAAATAGGGAAATCATTTAATTTTCTTTATAGACCCGTAGGTTGCAACATTTTGAAGGATCGATACCGTCACAAACGTCAAACAATATAATAACTTAAATTAGAGTAAGAACAATCAAGGCTTATAAAATTTTCTAAACATGGTTATTATTACATCACGAGCAATCCGAAGGCACAATCCACCTTGCAAAAATATAAATATCTAATACATCGATCCGTTCTTAAAACAAATGTCAGTTTATAAAATATAGCAGTAACATCTAGTTTCTCTTCACAAGTAGTCGTTCTCAATTTGCACAATCATGTTGTCCTGCTTAACACGAATGTCTAGGGCGCATCAGCGCCGTCAGCTTCAAGAAGCTAGTGAGCATTTAAAACATATGCTTGTAATGTAAAACATGCCTTCTTACCATTTACGTTTCTCAGGTTCATTATTCAACATTTTAAAAATACAGAAAAGAATTCGCAATTATAAAACAAGAAAGACAATGTAATGACATTCAATCAATGAAACATGTGACCGTGCATGAAACAATGCAACAATCTTATATCACTGACTCTTTTACCTTGACTGCAGAACACAATCAACTTTCTCGTTCTAGTACCTTGAGAATACTAAGGTGACCACACATAGTACATGGGTATCAGTCAGTGTCTAGTTTGCCTCACACTATGGTACACGTGTACCAGGGAGTGTCCAGTTTGCCTCACACTATAGTACATGGGTAACAGGGAGTGTCCAGTTTGCCTCACACTATAGTACCTGATCCGTCTCGAAAATACTAGAGAGAATCTTGCGCTATATCCAGACTCGGGTACCAGGGAGTCCCCGTAGGCATCACACACTATAGAACTACCACAGGCGCCAAGGAGTGTCCAAGTCGGCGTCATACACTATAGCACTGCCATGAGTGCTAGGGAGTGTCCAATTCGGCGTCACACACTTTAGCACTACCACAGGTCCCAGGGAGTGTCCAATTTGTCACCGTCGTATTTCAAATGAACCTTAAATCCATATCATCACAATCCCTATTGCCTTGATACATTATATCACACTATACATGTCGACTCAATCTTGAAACTATCACGCATGTTGGCCCGACCCCAGGATGTATGTCATTATAACTGCTAAACATAAAATCAATGAAACATGCAAGAAATTCCCAAATCAATTCTTTAATCCGTTTCTTTAACTCAATCTTTTAAGACAAGTTTCTGAAATAGTAGATCTTCCAAATAGTAAATTAAAAACATGTAAAACATCATCCAAATAGTACCTGATGTGCAAAACAGACAAAACAAAAAAAGCTCCAATCGCGCGAGCAGGTCGCTCGCGTGGACCGCGCGTGCGATACACGTATTTTTCGGATTTCTTTTAAAATGTTCAGAACAGTCAGAGTTACAGGGGTCGCAAGAGCGAATTTCTTGTGCAAGTAGCACTCACGCAGGTCGCGCATGCGAGAAACAATTGAGTCATCTTCTTCCTTATTTTCTCCCCTGTTTAAGTTTCTGGACTGGTTTTTTGACCCATTTTCATTTCCGAACATAAACATGACATATAATATATGGTTTTCTTTGTTTTTCCGCAAGGATCACGAATACGCGATCAGATTAAACTAATTCAAACATGATCAGATTAAACTAATTCGAACCTTAACTCTTGGATTTTACGAAAAACCGAGATGTGACAAAATTTCAATCTTAATATACTTTCTGGTATGAATGAATTAAGCTTTACTACTTTAAACATGACTTCTATAGACTGTAATCTTTCATTATTATCTATCAAAATGAATTTTGGTTAAGTTTGGAAAAACCATGACTTTCAAGCTATGAACTTCAATAATGAAATCATCAAATGGTGATTCCTAATTAAGCTATACAAACAGTAAATAATACATGGATTACATTTCAAGTGAGTTCAAAATACTCACTGAGATTAGAGATTAAGAGCTTTGTTGAGAAAGAATAAGAAATCCCACTCTTCAAGCTCGATAGCTATGGAGTTCTCAAGCTATCTCTCTCTCTAGAAATGATTTCTGTAAATTCTCTGTATATCTCTCTATATTCTCTCTGTATATCAGTTTGCAAAAATGTGCAGAAAGTTAGGTTAAGTGTGTGTATACATAACTTGTAATCCTGGGAGCCCAAGAATTATCTCCCTCACTCAACAAAAATTGATTTTCTTTTCTTATATACATAAATCACAGTACATATATGAGTTATATACATATTATACATACGTATGAGTTATATACACAGATTGTAGAGGTTAAGTAGGTGTATAGGGGGAAAATTCAAGTGTTTGGGAATTTAGCTTATAGCACTAATGTAACACACACAATGTAAGCATTGCCAAACAAAGCACAACAAGTTGTCTAGGAATCTTAAGGGTGTTTGGGAAAATAACTTATGTCACAAAATTAAGTCACACACTTATTGCATTCCCAAACAAGCATAGTATATGTCAAGTATATTGAGCGATTCCCCAATCTGTGGGAGTTCATTCACGGCGTGAACATTTTTCGTTCATTAACTTATATTTTTGTGGCACGGTGATTATTACAAAAATACGAAAAGATTATATTAAAATAGGAAGTAATTTCCCGGTTGTATAAAAATATAGTTTGTATCAAAAGTAAATATTTTCACCGCCTTGAAAATACCGTTTTGAAATCCATAACAGGTATTCCTATAATTATAAGAATTACAGTTTGACCCCAAACAAAGCATTTCTATTAAATCAAGATAAAACAAGTAATATGAATTATAATTTTGAAATTACATTCAGTAATTAAAGGAAATACAGGTTACATCCTTCCCCCCCTTTAACAAGATTTCGTCCCAAAATCTAGACTAACTAGAAATGAAATGATTCCGGGTACTTCTTCCTCATATCAGCTTCGATTTCCCACGAGGCTTCATTCTCGTCATGGTGATTCCACCAAACTTCACCAACGGAATATCTTTTCTCCTTAACTTCTTGATACTCTGATATAGAATTCTCATGAGTCTTTCCTTGTAAGCAACATTATGACTCATCTCGATATCATCAAAACTAACCACATTTGAGGGATCTCGTATCTACTTCCTTAACATACTAATATAAAATACATTGTAAACCCCAGACATCTTTGGTGGCATTGCGAGTCGATAAGCCACTTTTCCAACACGATCCAATACCTCGAACAGTCCTATGAAATGCAGGGCTAACTTCCCTTTCTTGAGACCAAATCATAGCACTCCTCGGGTCGGTGAAGCCTTAAGAAGTACGTGATCTCCGACACTGAATTCTAAATTATCTTTTCAGCGTCGATCGACATAACTCTTGTACCTGCTCTGTGAGGTTCTCATCCTTTCCTTGACCAGAGAAATCTTTTAGTTGGTTTCTCTAACCAAATCGGGCCCTAACAATTCTGTGTCTCCGACCTCTGCCCAATACAACGGAGAACGAAAGGGTCATCCGTACAATGCCTTGAACTGAGCCATCCCAATACTCGTATGATAATTATTGTTATATGCAAATTCAACCAAAGGCAAGTGTATCTCCCAAGATTCATCAAAATCGATAACACTAGCTCTAAGTATATCCTCCATGATCTGATTAACACACTCAGTTTACCCATCTGTCTGAGGGTGAAAAGCAGTACTCATTTTAAGCGAGGTTCCCATAGCTTCTTGCAGACATTCCCAAAATCCAGAAGTGAAACGTGCGTTGGGGTCTGACACAATTGATACCGGTGCACCATGACGTCGCACAACTTGTTGTATATACATTCGACTCATCTTTTCTACCAGATATGTCATACTATAGGCAATGAATGAGTTGACTTAGTCAAATATTGATCCACAATTACCCAAATGGCGTAATGATTCTGCTATGACCACGGCAATCCAACTACAAAATCTATGGTTATGTGTTCCTATTTCCACCCTAGAATAGGTAAGGGTTGTAATAATCCTAAGAGTCTCTGATATTCGGCTTTTACTTGTTGACACGTCAAACACTTAGAGACGAATTTGGCCACGTCCTTCTTCATACTATCCCACCAATAATTTCTCTTCAAGTCCTTATACCTTTTTGTTCCTCCTGGATGAACTGTAAATCTTGACTTATGGCTCAATCCTAATGCCTCAATTCAAAAGTACAAAAATGAGGTTAGTAGTAAAAGGCTACTCACAACATTTGGTAACTTTAAAATAGGATAAGGTCCTCAGACTGAAGAAAGCATTGTACGTGCAAAAGAAAGCTCTGAGAGCCTAGTATATCATAATTGATAGTTATTTCAATGATCAAGGATTCAAGAGGAGCCAAAGTGAGACAACAGTCTACATCAAGACCCAAGGCCAGGACAAAACATTAACTATTTATCTCTATATAGACGAATTAATCTTTACTGGTAATAATGAAAATATGATCAAAGAGTTCAAAGAAGATAGGATGAAGACGTTCGAAATGAGTTGCCTACAGTTGATGCACTGCTTTCTTGGCATAGAGATAAGGCAAGAAAATGATTGGATCTTCGTGTCACAAAAGAAATACACAGATAACCTCCTAAAAACTTCAAGATGTACGACTGTAAGTCTGTTGCTACTCTACCAGTGACAAATTAAAATTAAGCAAGGAAGATGGTTCACCAAAAGCAGATGCCTCTCTATATCAGAGCCTTACAAGGAGCTTACTATAACTTACATCAACTAGGCTAGACATAATTGTGGACACCACCATCCACAGCTATGGTTTTTTGTTTTCGAAAAGAGTCGCTACTTACTTTTAAGAAGAAATTCAGAAACTATTTTTAAAAGCTACTGTTCATTGAAACCAGAGATTTCTCTGTTCGGGTATCATGGAATGAGAAAAACAAAACTAGGAAAAATAAAAAATTTTGCGGGCCGTAAGACGTGTCGGGTAAATATCACATGATTGTCCACAAATACAAAAGTCTAAACAACAGGAATATAAAAGCAATGACCAAAATGATAAGCTTGATAAATAAAACCAAAGCATAAACTATCTTATTAAAGAACCAACCATAGTACTTACAAACATAACTCCAAGTCTTAAGGAACACTGACCGATTACAAACATAAATTATTCAAAACGTAAAGCGTGAAGTAACTACAATCTAGCCCTAGTCTTTAACTGACATAGACGTCGTCATTCGCGAAGTAGTTCTCCTTTCCATGTCCACCCATGACACGGTCATCCTCAGCATAACCTTCCTCTGGGTAGGAGCCCTTCTTAATAGATCTTTCCCCTACAACAATATTTTTAGGAAACAATGGACATGGGAATATCCAGGGCACAACGCTGTCAGTTTATGAAAGCCGAGTGAGTGTAAAACCAATGTGGTATCAATAATTACGAAGTGTTATAAACCTACAACATTAAATAATAGTCATTTCATCATTCGCATTTATGCATGTACCAACTTACTATATGCAACAGCTGACACGGCTTAACGAGGTCATGGACTTTGGGTCCAATGTACTAACATAACTCTATTTCGATGCTTCCAACCATGATTTGCTTGGACTGAACCTACGTCCAACGTTACCCAAGGAAACTTGATTCAACCTCTGGAAAACCACAGTAAGCTTGGCACGAAGCCCCTGCTTCTCAATAGGTAAGCCTAGCACGGAGCCCCAGCTCTTCAAATAGTAAGCATGGCATGGAGCCCCAGCTCTTCAAACATTTACCTTGGGATAAAGCTCCAACTCTTCAAAAATAAGCCAGAACCACCCATGAAGATACAATACAGGGCATCTCATGACCTCTATGATCGCTTGTGCACTTACGACTATGAACAGGACAGGCCTCTACGGCCAATGAACACAATGCTATTCTTGATGACTTTCAGATCCAATTATCAACATTATACAACATATATGAATGTTTCCATCTTATTCACTGGCATTAGGTATAATTATTCAAAGTGTATTTTATGTCGTGTTAACATATAACAGTGTAGCAGCCCCTATAGTATAAGCAATCTTGACGATTCAACATTCTATAAAGCACAATCTATTGGGAAGCAATGACAATTAATTGGATAAACATTAAGTACAATCGATTGGGTAAGTAGCCAGTAAAATCGATTGGACAAAGTACCAATCGATTGAACTAGATACAATCGATTGGGAAACATCCCAATCGATTGGGTTGTCTTCTTCCTCATAGAAACATGCAGAACGAACTAAAACTAGTATAAATCATTTGGGGTCCTTTTTTTCATTCAAAAACGCATAAGAACTCCTAACTAAGCTACCAAGTGGGTTTAGAATGCTCATAAACGTGTGGAAGTGTGTTTGTGTGTTAAGAAATCTTGGCTTCAAGCTTTAATGGTGGTTCTCTTCTCACTCCTCTAAAAATCTTTGAGAGACTAAAGTGCAACTCATTTCAAATTTTAGGGATCAAAGTGCCAAATTTGAAACTTTAGGATGCAAAACCACCCAAATTTAAAGGGTGCAAAGCAAAATTAACCCATATATGTGTGTATGTATATATATATATATATATGTATGTATGCAAGCATGTAAATCAACTAAGAATATTCCAAACTAAGTCCAATACAATCCTTCTCCTACAACTTGTCTCCTAGCCGTGAATGCCTACATCAATTTCCACCTAAAATCTATTACCAACTATTTAGTGAGAAAATTCTCATTTGAAAATTTTTGACTCCGCTTTGTGCACTTCATGTATGTTATGAAGCATATGAACTTTTTGCAAATGAGAGAAAAATTTCTCACTTGTCGGTGTAAAATTTTACAAGTGCCTGGGTCCTTGGATTGCGGGGTCATAGTGTGTTAAGGTATGACATAGATCTTAGAAAACAATTGCCCATCACATCAGAGTGATACAATCAAGCCCGTGCCAATTTAGTGCACGAATTTCTAAAACACGACGATAGGTCGTAGACACTCGAAGGCCACAAGGTTATGAAACACGCTTGTGGGTTCCTATAGTCGATTGGAAATTGAATGTACGTATCAATCGTTGATTTTTTGTAGATATTAAACTGAAATGTAACTTTAATCTTTTGGAATTTTTATGTAATAACAACATATTCGATTTTTTTTTTCTTCATATAGTATATGTTTCAGATACAGTAGGAGTAAAAAAAGTCACCAAAATAACTTCAAATTAGGGATTTGGAATAATCTCAAAAGTGTTCATGCATGTTTGGACCAATTAAAAAGATAGAAAAGAGAGACAGCAAAAGGGTATAAATGTTTTGGGACAAAACCCCCCAAGAAAAAAAATAATAAAATAGGGAAAGAAATGTGTTCACTGGTGCATGCATGTGCAAGTAGTTAATGACAATATGTGTGTGTGTATGTGTGAGAGAGAGAGAGAGAGAGAGAGAGAGAGAGAGAGAGAGAGAGAGAGATCTACCACTCATGATGAAAAAAAGGAAAGGAGAGAATGAGGGAAGGCAAATGTGACAAGAGGGTTTGTAGTCTATATATATTTGGCACATAAACCCAAAAAAAAAAAGGGAATGCAATGTGTTAACTGGAGCATTTAAATACATTGATGCATGTGAAAGAGGTTAATGTGTGTGTGAGAGAGAGAGAGCTGCACTCTAGGGGAAAAGAAAGAAGGAATAGAGGGAAAGAGCAAAAGCAGGGTTTGCTTCAGCATGAGAAGAGAGATAAATAAGGAAGGCTTGCCTCATCATATTTTTGGTGCAAAGAGAGGTGGCAAGCTGTGGAGCCAGCTTTTGCTTCAACATTTATATAAATATAATAGATATAATAGAAGTGTCACTGATTGATAAAAGTTTACTTAATATTCATGTGCAGTTCAATAAAATTTCACTTAATAAGCATGTACGGGATCAACAGTGATATTTTACTAATGTTCTTGTAAAAAAGACCATACCCTAATAAAAAAATTCTTGATTATCCTTAACGCTAAAATAAAATGACAAAACTGACTTATCACTTAATCGTCCACTATAGGAAATTAGGAGTTTTGAATTTGAAAGGACATTTACGATGGTATATCCTGAACGCGAATACACGGGTATTGTCGGGACACAGAGGTTGTTTGGGGTGGCGATCAAGCCGCATTCCAAGAGCTTATTTGCCCAAATGTTAAAAATTGTAGTATGTTTGGGTACCTTAGATTAAAATGCCAACGTGACTAGTCCGCGGTTTTGGCGCGATTTGTGCGCAAGCAAACTGGGGCAAACCCAGCTTTAGATTTCAAGCAATCAAACCGCTAGTCTACACGGTCATGAATTGACGTGTATGCCGCTGGACTTTTTGAAGAATTACGATACCCTCTGGGCTTTGACTTTAATATAAAGAGTAAAATGCTAGACTTTCCCAAATTGTGTATCCTAAATTGGTACCTAATAAGAGCATCTCCAATATTTACCCTTTACCCATATCAAATTCAAATTTGGTTCAAAACCCCCAAAAAAACCTCTACAGAATCAAACACATACCAATTTGAGTTTTACTAAAATCTCATACCAAATTGAGATAACACTATTCATTGACTCAAATTTTGGTATGGGGTTGAGTAAGGATTGAAGATGGTTTTTAAAAGTCGATTTTTTCTCAAATTTGATTTATACGGGTTTAAGTAAGGGTTAGAGATGGATTTACGTAAATTTTATACTCAAATGGCTTTATGTAAATTGAGATAACACTATTCATTGACTCAAATTTTGGTATGGGTTTGAGTAAGGATTGAAGATGGTTTTTAAAAGTATATTTTTTCTTAAATTTGATTTATACGGGTTTGAGTAAGGGTTAGAGATGGCTTTACGTAAATTTTATACTCAAGTGCGGAAAAATGATAATACTATAAATAAGTTTGAGTTTGGCCATTAGAGTGGTTTATACCAAATCAAGTTTTTACTCAAATTTGAAAATCCGAGTAAGGGTTGAGAATGGCCTAACATATCTGTCAGTGGGATCACATTCAATAATAGCAATGTTTTCATAACCGGACTGTTCATCGAACCGGAAAAATGGCCGGGTCACGGGTTATCAGTTCAACCGCCGGGTGAACCGGAATCAAACCATGAAATCATAATTACATATTTTATAAATATTTTTATTAATGAGTAGTTATTACATTCCTTAAAATAAATGCATGAAAGAAATTTTAATTTTATGCACTTTTTTTTTTTAGTTCTTTCTTTTAATTCTAGACTTCTCTAGTCAGCATTATTTATTTTACATACACCAAGTAACCAAACTGACCTTAAGCGTTAAGATACATATTGTAATTTTAAGGGATTATAAAAATCATCAAGTTTATTTAAAATTTTAAAGGTCAGTCACCTACTTTTTCAAAATCAAAAGGAAATAAAAGTAAAACTAAAATTTTAAAATCAGTCAACTTTTGATCTTTTTTTAAAATGAAAAATCAAAAAATTGCAATTGCCCCCCTATCTTCTTCCTTACCACCACCAGCCACCCCTCGCCGCCACGACCCCCACCACCACCAGCTGCCACCACCACCACCACCATGGCCAGCCACCACACCACACCACACCTTGACCATCACCATACCACGACCTCCCCCACCACACCACGACCACCACCACCGTGACCACCACCATGGCCGGCCACCACACCACACTATGACCAAACCCCAACCTCCCTATCTCTTCTCTCTCTTTGATCTCCTCTCTCTCTCTCTCTCTAGAAGATAATCACCATGAAGAACTCTCCCTCTCTCCCTCAAGAAGAATAAAAAAAAAGAGTTGCAGGTTAGAGTAAGAGTCTAAACCTAAGGAGCAACTTACCAAACTTGATCGGGAGCAACTCACTAAATGTATGGAGCAACTCACCAAACAAAAAGGAAAAAAAGGTGTTCCAGGTTTGGAGCAACAGTCCAAACCTGAGGACCAACTCACCAAACCTTGATCGGGAGCAACTCACTAAACGTATGAAACAACTCACCAAACGAAAAGGAAAAAAAAGATTTCTAAGTTTGGAGCAACAATCCAAACCTGAGGAGCAACTCACCAAACCTGATCGGGAGCAAATCACCAAATGTATGGAGCAACTCACCAAACGGAAAGAGAGCGTTGCTCCTTATGTTTGGTGAGTTGCTCTATATGTATGGTGAGTTGCTTCCAATCAGGTTTGGTGAGTTGCTCTTCAGGTTTGGACTGTTGCTCGAAACCTGGAACACTTCTTTTTTCCTTTTCGTTTGGTGACTTGCTCCATACATTTAGTGAGTTACTCCTGATCAAGTTTGGTGAGTTGCTCCGTAGGTTTGGACTCAGCTTGCTCCAACCTGTAACTCGTTTTTTTTTTATTCTTCTTGAGGGAGAGAGAGAGAGAGTTCTTCATGGTGATTATCTTCTAGAGAGAGAGAGAGAGAGAGAGAGAGAGGAGATCAAAGAGAGTGAAGAGATAGGGAGGTTGGGGTTTGGTCATGGAGTGGTGTGGTGGCCAGCCATGGTGGCGGTCATGGTGGTGGTGGTCGTGGTGTGGTGGGGGAGTTCTTGGTATGGTGATGGGTGGTAGTAGTGATGGTCAAGGTGTGGTGGCCGGCCATGGTGGTGGTGATGGTGATGGTGGTGGTGGTGATGGTGGTGGTGGTGGTGGTGGTTGGGGTGGTTGGTGGTGGTGGTCGTGGTGTGGTGTGGTGGGGGTGGTGGTGGTAGTTGGTGGCTAGTGTTGGTGGTCGTGGTGGTGGTGGCAGCGGCGGCGGCGGCTGGTGGCTGGTGGTGGTGAGGAAGAAAATAGGGAGGTAAATGCTTTTAAAACAAGATCAAAAGTTGACTGAATTTAGAATTTTTTGTTTTAAAACGATTTCCTTTGTTATTTTAAAAAAGTAGGTGACTGACTTTTCATTTGTCAACAAATTATTGACTGATTTTTAATTATCCCTATTTTTAATGTCCCTTGGTGAATGGTGTCCTCAATCCTCACACTAACCAAGGGTCATCAGTGTGGTCAATGGTCATAGACTTATAGACTCATAATGCACAAAGAAAAAATTACACTTTCTCTCTTACTTTTTTAGTCTTGAGCAGTGTGTAAAAGAAGCTTTGTCTGAAATGAGGATAAAAAACTGAGTATAGCCTACCATTGCCTGATTTTTCCCACATTTACTCGTGATTTTAATGACAAACGCTAAGTTTTCACGACCGGTTCATCTACAAAAACCGTCACCAGTTCTCCGGTTCAATCGGTTCACCCACCGATTTTGTCCGATTTTTGTTCTAATAACGGTTACCGAGTCAACCCGGACCGGATAGCCGATCGGTCGACGGTTGAACCGGCCGGTCTGGTCAGGTTTTTGAAATAATGAATAATAGAGAGACCACTTCAACATCTTCCAATGAGAATGTAGTGGGTCCATTGGCCCATGTGTTGGAACCCATTTGGGGATACAAAATTGAGAAGCATCACATTATTCCAATCTCAAGTGTATTTTTTTTGGTCTAAAATACCCTTGTTCTTTTCATTTACACCAAAATTATCCCTTAATCAAACTAAAAATATAATATAATATGATGATAAAATATTCTCTGTATAATTTATTTACTTAATTAATTATGTAATCAAATAAATTTTTAATAACAAATACAATATGCAATAATCAAACTAAACTGAATATGTATACAATATTAATATAATAGTACTTTAATTAAAGGACACAATTGTCTCTTAGATAGTTAAAATCACTTCTTCAGTAATATAACCAGTCACTTAAATAATTTATTCTGCCACCATAAACACTTTTGTAATATATTACCCAAACAATAATACGATCACAATCTATTCTGACTATAATCTATTATGATAAAAACTATTGCAAAACTAGCATAAGCATAAATTATAAGCTACCCAAAACAGGCTCATAGAAGTGGCAAGGAACTATTCACTCCAAATGGTTTTGTTAAAAAACCTTTTCTTCTTCTTTTTTATTTTTCTTTGTTTATGTATCTATACTAATCATTAACTTTATATGAGTAATTCTGATTTTATTTGTTTTTTGAACGGCAGTGTAATTATGATTTTCAAACTAGTATTTCAGT
The DNA here is from genome assembly GCA_033977485.1 of Hydrangea macrophylla. Classification (NCBI taxonomy): domain Eukaryota; kingdom Viridiplantae; phylum Streptophyta; class Magnoliopsida; order Cornales; family Hydrangeaceae; genus Hydrangea; species Hydrangea macrophylla. Next base: position 87,421,383 of record CM066989.1, on the reverse strand, counting down.
ACATGTAATGGTACAATATTAAAAACTTTCAAAGAAATTAAGTGGTTTTAACACACACACAAAAAAATAAATAAATAAATAAAACCAATAAAAATTAAGCAGTCCCGCTGTTACATGTAATATCAGGAATAAATTTTTTAAATATTACTTTCGGTAAAACTCTAAATATTAATGCTATAATTTCCTAAATCAAAATCTCAATTTTAGTTCTCAAATGCTTTAATATATTAAGGCATTTGACACTAACATTGAGATTTTTAATTACTTTAATAGTTGTACCTCATATCATTTTTAAATATTTTGACAATTTTACCACATGCTAGCATTGGTAAATGGCGAGTGACACAATTGTTAAAACATTTAATAACTAAACTTGAAATTCACATTTGAAAAACATAGCATTGTGTACTTAAATCTTAATTAACAATCAAATTCTAAAATTGTCCTTTCTTATCCACAAGCAAAAAGCAACAGTATGATGAGATTGATAGTTTCGTGCCCGTTCAGCTATCATATGCGTGTGTATATATACATGTATGTCTATATATACATATGTATACATAAAGTCTCTAAAATGGACTGGTTGGCTAATGAACCAATTTTAGCGATGAAATTTTGTCGCTAAAAATCGGTTCGTAGACAGGCCAGTTCATCGGAGAGACTCATCATATACATATACAGTCTTGATCTAATGTCGACCAACCACTTGCCATGATACTCCTGTAACTAAACGGACTCACTAGATGGTTATTTGCTTGTATAGAAATATAAGGTTTGGTCCCTATTTTGGACCATTAATAGGAATTGATCATAGCCATATTGTATGTATAGTAATTAGTCACTGATTTTGGAATGTAATCAATATTTAGTCCCTTTTTCCAATTTGTTAGGGATTTTATGGACCAATATGCCCTTCGTTACTTACATACACATATATATATATATATATGTGAGAAACTAAATTTCTCACTTTTTACACGCTTATCACTTTTTTGTGAGAAATTCTCACTTTTTATACAGTCCATTTTTTAAGATCCGGACTATATATATAGTAATAAAGATATATACAGTAATAAAGACTTAAATTCAGGGGTTTTAAATTTAAACCCCAAACAACTATCTATATATAAATATATATATAGAGAGAGATCGGAACTCCACAGATTTTATATATCTCTCTCTCTCTCTCTCTCTCTCTCTCTCTCTCTCTCTCTCTCTCTCACTCTCTAAAATACAATCACACAAAAGGATTATACTCATCATCATCATCATCATCATCATCATCGTTGAGATGAAGTTTGGGATTTCCGATGCATATTGAAGCAGCCATACCTGATTGGAGGGATAAGTTTCTCTGTTACAAACCATTAAATAAGCTCCTCAATCACTTTTCGGTGGCCACTACCAATCATCCTTACCTTTTGATTGATACCGATGCCGTCATCGGAGTTGATGATTTAGAGAGTTACATGCCATCTTTGGAGGCTCTACAAGATTGGTAACAATTTGTGTTGTGAATGAGAACAAGAAACTTGAGGGCCAGAGTTCTCGAGACAGATTGATGCAAGAAAGAGAATCACAGATCGGAAATTCGAGAGAAGCATAGTCTGGAGTTCTGGTATAGAGAGAGAAGTGAGAATTTCTCTTCGAAAAATGAGAATTTCTCACTTAAAAGTGAGAAATTTGTATTAAAAAGTGATAAATTTATTTTTATTTTGTGAGAAATTACTCGTCATATCAATTTAAAAGGTGTGAATTTTATTTTAATTATTTTTTGGAATTATTCTCGGAAATTGTTAGTTGTTGATAAATTTCTCATAAAATCCTCTCTATGTGTATGCTTATTTTTGTTTTAAAAAGTGAGTTGTTCTACCCTTTTAGTATGAGTGAGAAAATTTTCATTATTATACACATTAAATTATGAAATTCTCACTATTTTCAACACTTAGTTAACATAGTGAGCAATTTCACACTATTTTAGTGCACTCTCATTGTGACGCCCCGATAACCGAAGCGCGAGGAAAGAGGAAAGATAGAGAGAAAAGAAGGAAAACTCAATCTCAAATGCGGAAATGACTATGGAAACCCACGGGGTTTCCTACAAGGATGACTCACTAATACGTAAACCCAAAATGAATTTTTATGTTAACCTGCCCAACAAAGGTGAACGTATTTGAAATTCAAATTTAAAAGACTAACCGGACAAACACTAACTCAAGGAAAGGAGGAAATTACAATAAACTTAGTAAAAGACTATTTTTGGTCAGTTGCTGAATCTTAAAACGTACATAAGTAGTTATAACATTGAAATTTTCACATTCTGTCCGCGTTGGTCCATGTAAAATTCGATTCCGCACAACTTTCGTCTAATGACTTTTTTTCCAATTCTGCACCATTTGGACAGAAAATAAGAAAAACAGTAGCAGTATTTTTTTGACAGCAGTTTTGACAGCATTTTGGCAGCATTTCGCATGCGTGCCCATTTCCGTTAAATCCTCGAATTTGACATCTAAAACATACGTACACAAGTCTGAAAAGGTGTATAACATGTGTGTAAACCAACCGGGACTTTATACGTCCGAAACAAAATGAAAACGAGAGGTAAAAGAGGTAATAGAGAGAAAGAAGGGGAGAGGGAGAGATTGGGAGAGAGATATTGGGAGAGATAGGGAGAGAGACAGAGGGAAGGCATTCTAAGCACACACGCACGTGTATTTTCACATTCAGAAACATTTTAAAAAGAAATACCATTCCAACATGAGTAAAAGAAAATAAAGTTTGGGGAATGGAACGAGATTAAAGAGAGGGAAAATGGGGGAGGGAGATTTTTAAACATTTCCTTTAAAAGCAAAATGGACAAATCCGGCAAGGATTAATACAAATGCAATGAGTCCGGCAAGGACAAGATCAAACATAACCGAATCCGGCAAGATTCAAATCAACACACATACATAAGGCATTGAAAGAGATTCTATATAAACGTCAAAGAGCTTCAAGTCTTTAAAAGAGTTAGAATACATCCCAGTCAAGAGATATTAAGACAAAAGAGGGGTTCTTTGCAACACCCATGAAGTTTTAAATATGTACACAACACAACGACGCGGCCAACAAGTGCCGGTCCCAAAAGAAAGTGAGTCTAGCTATTACAGATTTCCTATTCAATGTTCATATGAATTAGTACATGCAATTCTATTGACCTAATCCTATTCCATGATACTAGATCACATAAATTACATGTCCCCCTTTCCATCCACGAGCTAGCTCTCAAAACAAAGTCCTCCAACAAGAGGCTTCAAAAAGAGGATACCTTTAATCCCACCCTTTACTCGGACTTGGGGTCTTTCCCCTTGTCAATATTTCCTGCAAAAAGATTTGGGATCGTAGTCCCTTAGCGCGACGGCTAAGTAGATAATGTATGTAAAGACACAAAGTAATTTCTATGACTAAGAATGAAATGCGATGCAATGAGGTTGCCACCGAGGCGATGCAAATGTAAGGCTTCTTAGCCATGCATGTAATCGTTCACTCCCCTCGTTACCGGACTGCGAGCAATCCCCCACTGGGAACTTAGCATACTAACCTTCCGATAGCTAGTCGGCTATAAGTTAGCGTTTGGCACGTTCTTAGGTACGTCCACCCTGTCTCACATCACAACCCGCATCCGGATTTCCATATCATCTCATTTTATGCCCTTCCTTGTGAGGGATTTTTTTTTAACGCATATCATGTGTATGCAATGTCTTTGCCGATATGGCACAAATGCTATGAATCCCTTTGACTCACTCAACCAATGTCAATGCTTATGCAATGTCATGTCCACTAATCAATGTATAATGTCTTATGCGTTATTGTTAAGAAATCAAAGGAACAATAATGAAATTCATGCTATGAGCTCAAATGTAATATTAACCCATTATGCTCCATAATAGTATTAAACTAGAATTAAGCACATTTTGCACACCTTGAATCACAAATGATAAAATTTGTATGGTAACTCATGATCTCTACACATGCAATTCTAATAACCAAAGCTAACATCTCCAACTTAACTTCTAACATGGATTTCAACTAGCAAATAGACAAGTAGGCACATAGATATTAACTTAAGCATGTAAATCACATAGTTCCATTCTAAGTTAAGAAATTTAAAGAGAACTAGGTTAGGGCAATTCATCAAATCCAAGGGTTTCACCAGCAAGTTTTGCAATTCATACTTTGAAGGAGGAAATAAAGTGCACCCATGGACACATAAACATGTAGTTTCATAGGATCTAGGACCTAAGTTAATGATATACTACATAGCCCTAGAAATTTACCCAACAATCAACACACATGCATCATCATACTTAGAAATAGGAATTAAAGTGTATCAATACATAGAAAATCTACCTTGTTCTTGGAGAAATCCAAAGAACACCCAATTCAAAGTTAGGGCTTGAGAAAAAGAGAAATAGAGCTTCTATTTGCTTCCAACCTTCACTAAGATTAATCCTCTAGTTCTAGCTTCTTGAAAAGCTCTTGATCATGCTTCCATGGAGGAATTTTTGAGAGGGGAGAAGAAGGGAAGATGAAGAAGGTGAAGTGATAGAGAGATGAGGGAAAAGAAAATGAAAATAGAGAAGTGGGTCTCCCCAAAGTGGCCGGCCAAGTGAGGGTAGAGAGAGAGAGTGCATGTATTTGTGTATGTGGTCTTAATTAGAGTAGTTAAGATGTGGGTCCCAAGGTGTAGTTCAATTTGCACAATGTTTTAGACATGTGGGTACATTTATATCTATGTAAGCAATAATACAACACTAAGTTTTTTTTTTTTTTTTCAAGTTGGGAAAAAAAAATATACCAAAAATAATTGGGTCCAAATTTATGTATAAATTACTAAAATACCCCTTATTAAATTACGGGTCATTACAATCTACTCCCCTTAAAAGAATTCCGTCCCGGAATTCAAATCACAAACAAGAGAATAACTACAAACCATCAATAAGTCATCAAATCAATTTAGCAGTAAATCACAATGCACATGTCATATTTAGATTTAACTTACCTCAATCGGCGAAGAGATGGGGATAACGAGACCTCATCTCTGACTCTGTCTCCCAAGTCGATTCTTCAACGTTGTGATGGTTCCACTGAACTCGAACCAAAGGTATCGTCCGGCCTCTAAGAATGCGGTCCTTCCTCTCAAGTATGCGAAGGGGTTGTTCCTCGTAAGAAACGTCTTGATCTACCTCGATCTCTTTCCAATCCAAAATATGCGAAGAATTCTCTTGATACTTTCGTAACATCGAAACGTGAAAGACGTTATGAACCTTTGAAAGCTGAGGTGGAAGGGCTAATCGGTAGGCAACCTCACCAATCTTATCAAGAATTTCAAATGGCCCAATGAACCTCGGTGATAGTTTTCCCTTCTTCCCAAATCGAAGTACTCCACGTCTTGGTGAAACCTTAAGAAACACATGATCACCGGGGCGGAGAGGTAGTGGCTGACGACGACGATCAGCATATGACTTCTGACGGCTCTGCGCGGTAATCAATCTTTTCCGAATAATGTCAATCTTCTCGGACGTCTCACGAATCAAATCAGGACCCAAGATGGATGACTCACCAACCTCAGTCCAACACAAAGGAGATCTACAGGGTCGGCCATACAAGGCCTCAAACGGCACCATTTGAATACTAGACTGATAGCTATTGTTGTAGGCGAATTCCACTATCGGCAAGTGGTCTTCCCAAGTACCCCCAAAATCCATAACGCAAGCCCGCAACATGTCCTCCAGAATCTGGATGGTACGCTCGGACTGTCCGTCCGTCTGTGGGTGAAATGCTGTGCTCAACAAAAGCTGGGTCCCCAAAGCCTTCTGAAGGCTCTGCCAGAACTGAGAAACGAACCTAGAGTCGCGGTCAGAAATAATAGAGACTGGAATACCATGAAGCCTTACGATCTCACGAACGTATAACTTGCTAAGAACATCAATAAAATCTGTCACTTTGATGGGCAAGAAATGTGCAGATTTGGTTAAGCGGTCAACGATCACCCAAATAGCATCGTGCTGACGAAAGGTCCTCGGGAGTCCAGTAACGAAATCCATAGCGATATGCTCCCATTTCCATTCCGGAATAGGAAGAGGCTGAAGTAAACCTGGAGGTCGCTGATGTTCGGCCTTAACTTGTTGGCACGTCAGACAGCTGGATATAAACTCTGCAACGGATCGTTTCATCCCCTTCCACCAAAACTGACGACGCAAGTCTTGATACATCTTTGTGCCACCTGGATGCACTGCTAGGCGAGAATGATGAAATTCCTTCAAGACCTCTTCACGACAAGCCGTAGGAACACAAGGTCTACCTTTAAATCTTACACCGTGCTCAGGACTAAAAGTCCACCCATCAATCACTTCACCACTAGAAATACGTGATCGAAGTGACTCGGTCTCATCATCGGACTGCTGGGCCTCCAAGACTCGATTCAAAAGTGTCGGTTGAGCAACCAAAGTGAATAATGTAGCACGCCCATCGGCCTCTGCAAGATGAACATCGAAGTCTCTAAGTTGTTGCAGCATCTTCCATTCTCGAACTGCTATAGAAGCCAAAGTAGAACGAGGTTTCCTGCTAAGAGCATCGGCCACGACATTGGCCTTTCCGGGATGGTACTGTAGATCAAAATCATAATCTTCCAAGTACTCCATCCATCGTCGTTGCCTCAAATTCAAGTCACGTTGTGTGAAGATATACTTAAGGCTCTTGTGATCAGAGAAAACTTCAAATCGCTCACCATAAAGATAATGTCTCCAACTCTTCAACGCGAAGACCACAGCTGCAAGTTCCAAATCGCGCGTAGGATAATTTGACTCGTGAGGTTTCAACTGTCGAGAACCATAGGCAACAACCTTGCCTCCTTGCATCAAAACACATCCAAGACCCTCTTTCGAAGCATCACAATACACAGCATATTCCAATCCTCGCTCGGGTATAACTAGAATAGGCGTCGAGGTCAACTGAGTCTTCAATTGTTGGAAAGCTTGTTCGCAAGATTCGGTCCATACAAATTTCGTCCCTTTACGTGTAAGCTTGGTCATAGGCATGGCTATGCGCAAAAAATCCTTCACAAAACGTCGATAATAACCCGCTAGTCCCAAGAAACTTTGAACTTCAAAAACATTCTTCGGTGGTTGCCAATCCATCACAGCTTCAATCTTTGATGGATCCACAGAAACTCCATCACTAGACACGACGTGCCCAAGAAACTTTACTTCAGGTAGCTAAAATTCACACTTAGAAAACTTGGCATACAAGCGGTGTTCTCTCAAAGTATGTAAAACGATGCGAAGATGCTCCTCGTGTTTCTCCCTAGAAGGCGAATATATGAGAATGTCGTCAATGAAAACAATAACAAACTTGTCAAGATAAGAGTGAAATATACGATTCATCAAGTCCATGAATGCGGCAGGAGCATTCGTCAAACCAAAGGGCATCACAAGAAACTCAAAGTGACCATAACGTGAACGGAAGGCTGTCTTGGGAATATCTTGCTCTTGTATTCTTAATTGATGGTAGCCCGATCTCAGGTCGATCTTCGAAAAACACGTTGATCCTCGAAGTTGATCAAATAAGTCATCGATCCTTGGAAGTGGATACTTATTCTTTATTGTAGCTCGATTCAACTTGCGGTAGTCTATACACAATCGCAAAGATCCATCCTTCTTTTTGGCAAAGAGAACCGGTGCTCCCCAAGGCGAAGCACTAGGGCGAATAAATCCTTTGTCCTGAAGATCTTCTAGTTGAGACTTCAACTCTTTCAACTCAGCAGGAGCCATTCGATACGGCGGAATAGAAATAGGAGATGTACCCGGAACAAGGTCTATTGTGAATTCGATCTCGCGAATGGGTGGTAAGCCAGGCAAATCCTCAGGAAATACATCAATAAACTCACAAACAACTGGAGGAAACTCTCCATGAGTCACCCTATTCTCATCAACCAACAAGCTAGCCAAATTATCATTATGTCCTCCCTTCCCATGCAAAAGATGTAAGGGTGAAGTCGGGAAGCTAGGACGATCCCCCAAAAACACACAAGTCTCTCCTGACGGAGCAAGGAAGGTGACTCTCCTACGAAAGCAGTCAATGAAAGCGCGATAGACGCTAAGCCAATCCATACCAAGTATTACATCAAAACTAGACATATCAATTATAATGAAGTCAACTTTAAGATTTTGGTCCGATATGATAAGCTCACAATTTCGACATACAAGGTCTATTGGAACCAATCCTCCAACAGGAGTGTCTACGGTGAGCGTAGAACCTAAATGGCCTACCTCCAACCCTAACGCCGATGCAAATGCAGACGATATGAATGAATGAGATGCCCCAGTATCAAAGAGAACCGATGCCCTAGAATTGAACACTAGTAATGTACCTCGGATGACAGACGGTTCAGGGGTGTCGGAAGATGTAGCAGTACCAAGATTGTACACTTGCGGTGGGGTGGCGAGAGCTTGTTGCCCACCTCTGAAAGATCCTAGCAACGGGTACTGTTGACCCCTGGAAACACTGGGTCTAGAGCTCTGAGCAGTAGGTGGTACAGGCGGTGATGGTAGAAGCGAAGGCCTAACACTCTGCTGGTGATGTCCCATAATAGAAGGTGCAGATTGCACAGACTGCTTGAAAGGGCAGTTCTTGAGAAAATGATTGGGATCACCACAACCGAAACATACCCTTGGCCCTAGGTGATGCCCACCACGGGCTGATGTAGAATGTCGAGAACCACGAGCCTGTGAACGCTGAGCCTGAGGTCGAGAAGCAGTGGGTGCTGGATACGAATGATGTGTAGTATAAGAGGACTGTTGTTGCTGTCGAGGAGCCTCATACCTTGGCTTCTTGTTCTGAGGACCACTAGATGATTCGGTATCAGATCCTTTGGTTGAAGGACGAGCGTCTCTAATCTTCTTGGAACTATTATACTCCTCTTCAAAGATCATTGCTTTCTGTACCACTTGGTTATAGGTCGGGAGCTCGAAACCCATAACCTTTCCACGAAGACCCGGTCGAAGTGCGCGCTCAAATGTTCTTGCCTTGGTAGCATCATTGGATGTGATATCAGGTGCAAATCGCGCTAAGTTCCCAAAGCGAGCCTCAAAATTGGCAACAGACATATCTCCTTGCTGAAGAGATAAGAATTCCACCCTCTTAGCATTGCGTGCATGGTCCGGAAAATACTTCCCAAGAAATAGGCTTTCAAAAGTGCCCCAAGTCATACCCTCAAGAGCATTAGTCGTCAAAACAAGGTCCCACCAAATCTGAGCTCTACCAGAGAATTGAAAAGTAGTGGCATCAATGCGAAGATGATCCTCTACGAGCCCGATATGATCAAAGATGCGGACAATCCTTTTCAGCCAAAGTTCAGCTCCGACTGGGTCAGGATCACCCGAGAAAATGGGAGGATTACGCTTCTCAAACTCCCTCATCACTGATAGAACTCTAGGCTCCGCCGGTGCCAAAGGAACAATAGGCTCCGCAACAGGAGGAGGCTCCTGAACCACTGAGGCGACGGGAGGAGGTTGCGGAATTTCATTTCGGGCCGCTCGGGCAGCTTGAGTGAACTCCCGCATGGCTTCAGCCATCTCACGAAAGAATTGAGCTCCCCCAGGAATTCCACCAAAAGCATCGCCGGGGGCGGAGGAAGAAGAAGAAGCCTCTACCCCACGGCCACCAGCGCCAACACGACCTCGAGCACGGCCTCTAGCACGACCTGCTGGACGGCCCCTAGCACGACCTCTCACTCGAGGAGGCATCACTTAAAAAAAAAAAAAAAAAACACAAAGACGTAAGCACAAAGGCATATGGTCATGCGAACATCTAATCTTGAAGGCATGTAACATAAATCAAGTGAACATACTCTCTTTAAAACATTCCTATATATGTTAATATACTTCACAATGGCATTTATGCACATAATCATGTCGGCATGCAATCATCTAAGCATGTCAACTACAACACATGCCTTGAATTTAAGTAATGAAATTAACACCTCAAAACTCGAAGCAAAAGTCATATAAAGACCCAAATGAACTCCCAGAGCACCAAGGTATTCGAACCCGGTTAGCTCTGATACCAATCTATGACGCCCCGATAACCGAAGGGCGAGGAAAGAGGAAAGATAGAGAGAAAAGAAGGAAAACTCAATCTCAAATGCGGAAGTGACTATGGAAACCCACGGGGTTTCCTACAAGGATGACTCACTAATACGTAAACCCAAAATGAATTTTTATGTTAACCTGCCCAACAAAGGTGAAAGTATTTGAAATTCAAATTTAAAAGACTAACCGGACAAACACTAACTCAAGGAAAGGAGGAAATTACAATAAACTTAGTAAAAGACTATTTTTGGTCAGTTGCTGAATCTTAAAACGTATATAAGTAGCTATAACATTGAAATTTTCACATTCTGTCCGCGTTGGTCCATGTAAAATTCGATTCCGCACAACTTTCGTCTAATGACTATTTTTCCAATTCTGCACCATTTGGACAGAAAATAAGAAAAACAGTAGCAGTATTTTTTTGACAGCAGTTTTGACAGCATTTTGGCAGCATTTCGCATGCGTGCCCATTTCCGTTAAATCCTCGAATTTGACATCTAAAACATACGTACACAAGTCTGAAAAGGTGTATAACATGTGTGTAAACCAACCGGGACTTTATACGTCCGAAACAAAATGAAAACGAGAGGTAAAAGAGGTAATAGAGAGAAAGAAGGGGAGAGGGAGAGATTGGGAGAGAGATATTGGGAGAGATAGGGAGAGAGACAGAGGGAAGGCATTCTAAGCACACACGCACGTGTATTTTCACATTCAGAAACATTTTAAAAAGAAATACCATTCCAACATGAGTAAAAGAAAATAAAGTTTGGGGAATGGAACGAGATTAAAGAGAGGGAAAATGGGGGAGGGAGATTTTTAAACATTTCCTTTAAAAGCAAAATGGACAAATCCAGCAAGGATTAATACAAATGCAATGAGTCCGGCAAGGACAAGATCAAACATAACCGAATCCGGCAAGATTCAAATCAACACACATACATAAGGCATTGAAAGAGATTCTATATAAACGTCAAAGAGCTTCAAGTCTTTAAAAGAGTTAGAATACATCCCAGTCAAGAGATATTAAGACAAAAGAGGGGTTCTTTGCAACACCCATGAAGTTTTAAATATGTACACAACACAACGACGCGGCCAACAAGTGCCGGTCCCAAAAGAAAGTGAGTTTAGCTATTACAGATTTCCTATTCAATGTTCATATGAATTAGTACATGCAATTCTATTGACCTAATCCTATTCCATGATACTAGATCACATAAATTACATGTCCCCCTTTCCATCCACGAGCTAGCTCTCAAAACAAAGTCCTCCAACAAGAGGCTTCAAAAAGAGGATACCTTTAATCCCACCCTTTACTCGGACTTGGGGTCTTTCCCCTTGTCAATATTTCCTGCAAAAAGATTTGGGATCGTAGTCCCTTAGCGCGACGGCTAAGTAGATAATGTATGTAAAGACACAAAGTAATTTCTATGACTAAGAATGAAATGCGATGCAATGAGGTTGCCACCGAGGCGATGCAAATGTAAGGCTCCTTAGCCATGCATGTAATCGTTCACTCCCCTCGTTACCGGACTGCGAGCAATCCCCCACTGGGAACTTAGCATACTAACCTTCCGATAGCTAGTCGGCTATAAGTTAGCGTTTGGCACGTTCTTAGGTACGTCCACCCTGTCTCACATCACAACCCGCATCCGGATTTCCATATCATCTCATTTTATGCCCTTCCTTGTGAGGGATTTTTTTTTTAACGCATATCATGTGTATGCAATGTCTTTGCCGATATGGCACAAATGCTATGAATCCCTTTGACTCACTCAACCAATGTCAATGCTTATGCAATGTCATGTCCACTAATCAATGTATAATGTCTTATGCGTTATTGTTAAGAAATCAAAGGAACAATAATGAAATTCATGCTATGAGCTCAAATGTAATATTAACCCATTATGCTCCATAATAGTATTAAGCTAGAATTAAGCATATTTTGCACACCTTGAATCACAAATGATAAAATTTGTATGGTAACTCATGATCTCTACACATGCAATTCCAATAACCAAAGCTAACATCTCCAACTTAACTTCTAACATGGATTTCAACTAGCAAGTAGACAAGTAGGCACATAGATATTAACTTAAGCATGTAAATCACATAGTTCCATTCTAAGTTAAGAAATTTAAAGAGAACTAGGTTAGGGCAATTCATCAAATCCAAGGGTTTCACCAACAAGTTTTGCAATTCATACTTTGAAGGAGGAAATAAAGTGCACCCATGGACACATAAACATGTAGTTTCATAGGATCTAGGACCTAAGTTAATGATATACTACATAGCCCTAGAAATTTACCCAACAATCAACACACATGCATCATCATACTTAGAAATAGGAATTAAAGTGTATCAATACATAGAAAATCTACCTTGTTCTTGGAGAAATCCAAAGAACACCCAATTCAAAGTTAGGGCTTGAGAAAAAGAGAAATAGAGCTTCTATTTGCTTCCAACCTTCACTAAGATTAATCCTCTAGTTCTAGCTTCTTGAATCCCTTTGATAATGGAGGTCTTCAAGCTCTTGATCATGCTTCCATGGAGGAATTTTTGAGAGGGGAAGAGAAGGGAAGATGAAGAAGGTGAAGTGATAGAGAGATGTGGGAAAAGAAAATGAAAATAGAGAAGTGGGTCTCCCCAAAGTGGCCGGCCAAGTGAGGGTAGAGAGAGAGAGTGCATGTATTTGTGTATGTGGTCTTAATTAGAGTAGTTAAGATGTGGGTCCCAAGGTGTAGTTCAATTTGCACAATGTTTTAGACATGTGGGTACATTTATATCTATGTAAGCAATAATACAACACTAAGTTTTTTTTTTTTTTTTTTCAAGTTGGGAAAAAAAAATACCAAAAATAATTGGGTCCAAATTTATGTATAAATTACTAAAATACCCCTTATTAAATTACGGGTCATTACACTCATTGATAATTTTCTCAGTTTTTAAGTAAAGTTCTGAATACGTAGTGCGAATTTATCAAGAGTTTGTGAGAAATTTTTCGGTGATGGTGGACTTTATATGGAGATATTTTCTCAGTTTTTAGCTATATATGGTAACTGATTTATCATATATAAATTAGTTTATGTATGTACATGTATGGATTGTGGAGTAAATGATGATAAATCAGTTACCATATATAGTTATACATATATATACATTTCTATAAAATTGATATAGGAGTATTTTAGTCTTCAAATTAAGCAAGGGACTAATTTCTAGATTCTTTTTAAAAAAAAGACATATTTCTAATTAGATGCATATATTAGGACTATATATTAAGTTAACCTTGCTTGTAATCCAATGGCTAAGTTACACGGAGTGCATTTTAGATATTTGAGGGTGTCATCATTAAAATGGGTGATACGTATATAAATATATATGCATATATAGATTTTAGATATTTATCACATCAAAACTCCAAAAACAAAGTAAAAGATTTCTACATAGATATATTTAAAAAAAACTCTTTGGGTTCCAATTTTTAAACAATCAGTTTTGCCATACTTAAAACTATAGTATTATCATCAAAAAGGAAGAAAAATGAAACTAATGGGATTGATTCAAAGGAGCAAGATATTGGTTTCCTTTTGCATATATTGTCATCATGAATGACTAAAACCTAGTGGAAAATAACTTTTCACCCCAAAGTCATCTTCTTGCAAACTCAGAAATCGAAACCACCACTAAGACAACAGCACCATAATTTTTTTAAAAAAATTTAAATTAATTTAAATTAAATCCAACAATAATCCACATGAACCAACGGAAATTTGACATGAATCGATCAGAACTTTAAATTTAAAAATGAAAATGTAATAATTAAAAAAAAAAAAAAAGAGTAAGGACCTTCACAACATCAATAGCCTCTGAGAAAACAATATCAATGCGGAGAAGTGACAAAAGAACACAAGCCAATAAAATAAGGGTTTTGAACCATGTTGACGTGGTGTGACGGGTTCACTGAATAATTTCTCCCTACATAGATCTCTCTATGGTGAAGAGTAGGGTTGCAATGTTGGGGTAGATGAGCATATATAAATGACGGGCTCACTGAATAATCACATTGTCTTGCTTGGTCATAACCTGAAAAACTTGGACACGAATGTCTAGGCCGCATCAGCACCGCCAGCTTCAAGAAGTTGGTGAGCATTAAAAACATATGCTTGTAATATAAAACATGCCTTCTTACCATTTACGTTTCTCATGTTCATTATTCAACAGTTTAGAAATACAGAAAGGAATTCGCAATTACAAAACAAGAAAGACAGTGTAATGATATTCAATCAATGAAACATGTGACCGTGCATGAAACAATGCAACCATCTCATCTCATTGACTATTTTACCTCGACTACAGAACACATGATTACAACATCCAACTTTCTCATTCTAGTACCTTGAGAATACTAAGGTGACCACACTATAATACACAGGTACCAGGGATTGTCCAGTTTGCCTCACACTATGGTACACGGGTACTAAGGAGTGTCTAGTTTGCCTCACACTATAGTACCTAATCCATCTCGAAAACACCATAGAGAATCTCGCTCTGTATCCAGACTCGGGTACCGGGAAGTGTTCGTAGGCGTCACACACTATAGTACTACCTGGGTGCCAGGGAGTGTCCAAGTCGGCATCACACACTATAGCACTACCACGGGTGCCAGGGAGTGTCCAATTTGTCACCATCGTATTTCAAAGGTACCCTAAATCCACATCATCACAATCCCTATTGCCTTGATCCATTATATCACAGTATACATGTTGACTAAATCTTGACACTATCAGGCATGTTGACTCAACCCCAACTTGTATGTCATTGTAACTGCTAAACATAAAATCAATGAAATATGCAAGAAATTTCCGAATCAACTCTTTAATCTCTCTCTTTAACTCAATCTTTTAAAACAAGTTTATGAAATAGCAGATCTTCCAAATAGTATCTGATGTGAAAAACTAACAAAACCATAAAAAGCTCTAGTCGCGTGAGTGAGTCGCTCACGCGAAAGGTCGCTCGAGCTGGGCCACGCGTGCGATACACGTATTTTTCAGACTTCTTTTAAAATTTTCAGAAGAGTGAGAATTACACGGGTCGCGCGAGAAACAACAGAGTCGTCTTCTTCCTTATTTTCTCCCCTAGTTTTACTTTCTGGACTAGTTTTTTTGACCAATTTTCAATTCTAAACATAAACATGACATATAATATATGGTTTCCTTCGTTTTTCCACAAGAATCGCAAATACGTGATTGGATTAAACTTTCGAACCGTAACTCACGGATTTTACAAAAACCGAGAGGTGAAGAAATGTCAATCTTAATGTACTTTCTGGTATGAATGAATTAAGCTCTAATACTTTAAACATAGCTTCTATAGACTGTAATATTTCATTATTATCTATCAAAACGAATCTTGGTTAAGTTTGGAAACAATCATGATTTTCAAGCTATGAACTTCAATCATGAAATCATCAATGGTGATTCCTAATTTAAGCTATACAAACAGTAAATAATACATGGATTACATTTCAAGTGAGTTCAAAATACTCACTGAGATTAGAGATTAAGAGCTTTGTTGAGAAAGAATAAGAAATCCCACTCTTGAAGCTCCTTAGCTATGGAGTTATCAAGCTCTCTCTCTCTAGGAGCAATTTCTGTAAATTCTCTGTATGTCTCTCTCTCCCTCTCTCTCTCTCCTCACTCAACAAATTGATTTTCTTTTCTTATATACTTAAATCACAGTACATATATGAGTCATATACAGATTATACATACGTATAAGTTATATATACAGATTGTAGAGGTTAAGTAGGTGTATAGGGGGCAAATTCAAGTGTTTGGGAATTTAGCTTATAGCACTAATATAACACACAATATAAGCATTGCCAAATAAGGCACAAACAAGTTGTCTAGGAATCTTAAGGGTGTTTGGGAAAATAACTTATGTCACAAAATTAACTCACATACTTAATTTCATTCTCAAACAAGCATAGCATATATCAAGTATATGATTGACAGCTAGCGATTCCCCAATCTGTGGGAGTTCATTCGTGGCGCCAACAATTTTCGTTCATTAATTGATATTTTTACGGCGCGGTGATTACTACAAAAATACAGAAAAATGATATTAACGTAGGAAGTAATTTTCCAGTTGTATAAAACACACTTTGAATCAAAAGTAAATATTTTCACCGCCTTGAAAATACAGTTTTGAAATCCATAACAGGTATTCCTAAATTTATAAGAATTATGATTTGACCCCAAACAAAGTATTTCTATTAAATCAAGATAAAACAAGTAATAGGAATTATTTTGAAATTACATTTAGTAATTAAAGGAAATACAGGTTGTTACATTTTCAAGCCAAACTCAAATTTCTAGGCACGAAAATGCAGACACACAAGCACAAAACTGTATCAATCTGGCTCTCTTTTGCACCAAACGAGCAACTTTTTGTTAAAGAAGCTGGAATATCTCTAACATACTCTTCAAATTTTAATATTTCTTGTTTCTTACTCTACCATTGTTTATTAGAATAAAATGTTATGCTTTTCAATTTTTTTATTCCAAATGCTTCACATATACATGTGGCAGTGAACCCACTGAATTTTGATTGGAAGATGTTGAAATTGTCCCACCACTATTGAAGACAGTGCTACAGTCATACATATTAGGAGGCATTTGGGATATATACAAAAATTTCAAAATCATAGCATTACTCCCTCCGTCCCAAATTAAGAGTCATTGATTCCATTTTTTGATGTGACACTAGAATTTTGAAATTCAAAAAAGGCAATATTAGAAAGTGGAATATTTTAATAAAAAATGTCCCCTTCATAAGTTGAAATTTCTAAAAGGCACTCTTAAATGGAACGTGTTAAGAATTTGATTAATTCTGGAACAATCAAATTCCCTCCAGGATCGTGTGTGGTGCGAGCAAGCAGAAGGAAAAGCAGGAAATATAAATCAAAGCACAAACAGAATACCAGATTTCTACGTGGTTCGGCCCAAACATGCCTACGTCCACACCTTGCAGTATCTCATTATACTCTACAACACCATATGGCCTCATTACTAACGGACAATTCCGTTGGAAAAAATATTAGTACCGGATACATCTGTTAGTAAATTAGCGTTAGTAGTATTACTAACAGATATATCCGTTAGTAAAATTAATTTTTCTAACGAGTACATCCATTAATAAATCCGTTAGTAAATCAAAAGATTTCTAATGGATATCCGTTAGAAAGTTGCTTACTAACAGTTGTTTTTGAACCGATTTTAAAAGATTTATAATGAATACTAATGGTTTCTTAACAATTTCTAACGGATATATCCGTTAATAATTTCTAAAAAAATAAAAAAATTCTAACAGATATATCCGTTAGAAATGCATAGATCTGAAAAAGATTTTTATTTATATGCTTCCCAATTTTTTTAATTTTTTTTGCACATATAACAAGTGTGTTAATATATACCAAACACTAAAAATAACAAGATTAATTTATCCAACACAACAAAAAATAATCTAAAGTAATCATAACAAGTAAAACATTCATACATGTCCAAACCAACAAGCTCAAAATCAACATTGGCAGTTCATAAGATATCCTCTAACAGAGGCATGTAGGAATGAATTAAAATCAACATTGACAGTGTTTGGCAATCATTCCACTGTAATCCTTTTGTAATTTAGAACCCCATTCGATAAACAAAAGCTATAAAACAACTTAAAAAAGGGACAAGAAAACGCAGCTATCAACTTTTCTATCCAGAGTTTCGAGCTCCCACTAGCTTTAACAACGGTTATCATTTCTGTAGCGGATTAATATTATCTCTGAGATAGTAAAGCTTGGTCCTCCTCACTTTCTCCTTTCGTCCATCACTTTTACCTCTTTTGTATTCGGCGAGTACCTATTGATATGTACAAAAATATCAGGCCAAAGTCAAGCCTCGCCACCTCAGCAAAGAGAAGCCAAGTCACCTTGAATGTGGCCTGATTACTCGGCCATCCTGGGCCGTTACACAAGACCGCCCAGTTCGGTCAAAAGCCCTGGCGTTCGCTCCAGACTGGCCCCACATAGGTGCACCTCCAGAAGGCATGATTGCTTGCCCAGCGAGCCTCCAGACAGTTTCCTATCCCAACTATAACACTAAATGGAAGGAGAAAGCGGTTTCCTAAATCACTTAGGAAACTCTACTAAATTCACATAAATCGGTTGTAATCAGATTAAGCTTCCCAATCTGTAGACTTACCTTGTACGGGTGGTCTCTTGCACCTAAAAAAGAGGCCACCCACCCCCATTGAAGGGGATCGTATTCTGACTCTAAAGAATAGCATACAAACAACTCACAATGGCGTATATACCCGGTGGGTTTCTGGTAGTGCCACCCACTTTGTTGGCTCACCAATAGCCGCCGGTGATTTGTTAGTGAAAGCGCACTGACGCACTCGTGGACGTAGGTTCCTTCATTAACAGGGCCAAACCACATGTAAAAACCTGCCTCTCTTCTTAATCTGCTCTATTTATCTCTAACCAAATTTTGGCATCATCAGTTTGGCGTCGTCTGTGGGAAGCGTCCAGTTTCTCATCAATAAATCTCTTGACTGATCAACATGCCTCCAAAGAAGGGTAAGAGAACTGCCTCTGAAACCGGTCAGGAAGATCATGCCGGTCAGGAGGACTCACAGCCCGGCCGGCCGACCACTTCTATGACCTTTCAAGCAGGTCACCGCGGCTCTCGCACAACTCTTAGAGGGCCAATGGCGAACCCAGCAGCAGATTGAAGTACTGCTTGCCCGGCAGGATGAGCTCCCCCAAATCGATGAGCAGCCCGGGAAAGGTGCACCCAACCGAAAGCCTCCACAACCAAACAGCATACCCACATTGCACCTGCATCCCCACTGGGTTGGAGACAGCGCGGGGATGACGAACGTAGCCAGGCCCCCAAGCAAACCAGGCAACATGCACGGGTTAACCCGCACCGGGCGGGAGATGCCAGAGACATCATCAATAGTAGGTGTACTGCCAGAAAGGAGGGGCCAGGACATATGACCCGGGAATCGGCCGAGGGCCCCCCGGAGCCTGAGCCGGGTCCTATCCCCAAGGACAACACACTCCGAAGAAGAGCCCTCGTCATCTGATCCGACCTACTGCTCGGACATAGAAAGGAAAACCGAGCAGAAATGCGTGAAGGCTCAAATCCAAGACCTACAGAAATAGATCGAGCAACTGAGCTGCAAGCAGCGCCATGATCATGCCAATACAGAGACCGAGTCACCCTACACCGTTCAGGTCACCGTATTCCCCATCCTGCGAATGTTTAAGCCACCGCATCTCAACTCTTACGACGGGACAGGGAGCCCAGTGGATCATGTTCGTACCTACAAGGCCCAGATGGCGTTAGTCACCACCGTCAACGAGTTACTGTGCCTGGCCTTCCCAGCACTCTCAAGGGGCCAGCCGCGCAGTGGTTCTACGCTCTTAAACCCCGAACGGTTGATGACTTCAAGATACTAAGCAAGCTTTTCATTAGCCAATTCGTAGGGATGCTTGACCGTCCACAATCGGACACCCAACTACTGACCGTCAAACAATGTAAGGGGGAATCCCTAAAAGATTACATGGACCGTTTCAATCAGCAGAGGCTTCAAATTCGCCACTTGAACGAAACAGCCGCTATCATGGCCTTCTGCTCGGGAGTTCAACACACCAAAGTTGCTACTTCGTTTCATCGTGACCGACCGGCAACCTTGGTGGAACTCTCAGAAAGGGTCGGAAAATACATCAACACGGAGGAGTTTCTGAAGTCCAAGCGCGCCAGCTTCGTGGAAGATGAGTCCCCGAAAGCTAAACGAAAACGTGAGGGCTCTGAGAAGGGTCCGGGAAAGAAGCCCATGCAAGATGAGCAGAGTGGCGGTCGGGATCAGACCCTGATTACCTTCACGCCACTCTCTTGGCTTATCCACGAGGTCATGGCTGCTGCTGAGACCCATATGCTACTCCAGCAGCCAGCGAAGCTGAAAAGCCCGCCCGGTAAGAGAAACCGAGATAAGTTTTGTTGCTTCCACAAAGACCACGGGCATGACACAGAGGATTGCTTTAAGCTTAGGATCGCCATTGAGAACCTGATTGAGCAGGGCCATCTGACTGAATTTATGGCAGCAGACAGATGACCTCGGCAAGACGCCCGGGCTTCCGAACCACCGCGACCCCTCGGGCAAATCAATGTAATCTCCGGAGGAACTTCGAGCGGAGGGGATTCACAGTCGGCCAGGAAGAGGCATGCTAGGGCATCCCGGTCGGATGTCTGGCATGTCCAATCCACCCGCTCCCCCCCGAATGACCTGTTAATTTTCGAATCCTCACCCGATGACGTATCCAGTTAGTTCTGAAAATGGGGGGCAGTTGATATGTTCAGAATTATCCAGTCATGAAGCCAGCCTGCCACGTCACCAAGAGGTGCCGGTTATTTCAGTAAAGGCGCCAAGAGCCGAGCAATCCCGAGGTGTTTATCAGGACCGGGCGGTTCGTACCAACTGTCCGGGTATAAAGGTCGAGGGTCTCGTGATCCCGTCCGATCTAGCAGTTTCCTAAACCAACTACAAGTCTGCAAGATGGAAGGTGGTAGTTTCCTAAACCACTTAGGAAACTTTCCGAAAGCTATGCCAATCCAATTGTAATCAGATTAGTTTTTCTAATCCTATTTACTTACCATGTAAGGGTGGACTCTTGCATCTATAAAAGAGCCCACCTACCCTGTCAATAGGGATCCCAATCCGAAAATAATTCTCTAAGCTTACAAGCCTACAATAGAGAACTCATCATCAATACGCATATACCCGCCCGGTATTACTGGTAGTACCACCCATCTTTGTTGGCTCACCAGGCCCGCCGGTGATCTGCTAGTGAGAGCGCACAGACGCAACCGTGGACGTAGGTCACCTCGTTAACGGGACCGAACCACATACAAATTCTTGTCTTACTTTCTCTCTAAACCCTTCTTAGCAATTTTAGGCAGCATCAACTTCTATATCTGAAGTTCATTAGTGTCAAAATTCAGTACTACAAGGACTACTTGGTTCGATTTTATAATTGTCTTTAATCTCATAGGGTTTGTGATATACTACGTGTTTATTTGGAAATTTTTGAGTTTCTTCTAAGTATGAATTAATGTTTTCGTGCTAATTATCTGCAAAATTCTATAGAGATGGGACTATTGAGTACGAATGTTGGCCGCTTTCTTGTTTTTTCTTTCACTTTCTCTTTTTGTTTCATTACTATGTCTGAATCCTCTCAGTTCAATTATAAATTCTTATTTTCACATAAGCTGTCCCTTTGCCTGAGAATGGTGGTAAATTGGTAATTATATTCTCAGCAAATGAGAAATGGATTTGCTGCTCGTGCTTCGGTTTTTTTTTTTTTTTTTTTTTTCTTTTTTCTTTTTTTTTTTTGCGGGGCTATTGAATGTGTGAAGTTCTATGTGGACCAATGAAGTTCGTTACTATGTCTGAATCCTCTCAGTTTGATTGTACATTCTTATTTTCATAAGGTGTCCTTTTGCCCGAGAATGGTGGTAATTATATTCTCAATAAATGAGAAATGTATTTGTTGCTTGTGCTTCATTTTTTTTAGACCTGTATAGCAGAAAGTAAAATCCTTAAGAGACTTTGCACACATTCGATTATAATGCGACAGGGTGCTATATATTAAATTATCAATGTTTTTCGTTTTAAGTTCTTTTTTTTTTTTTGCGGGATTATGTGGACCAATGAAAGTCAACCGAATGAAGATAGTCTAAGATTACTGGGCATGCATAAGAAAGCAACAATTGCACTAGTATTGAGTTTGGGTGACGATTTAGTTTGAACTGAATGTCAGGAAATGATAAGAATGGAGATCTAGATTGCAAAAAGCGATTTATAGAGGTTTTGTGGGCATTCCACTACTGTGAAATGATATGATTGATTTCTTCAAATTACTACACAAAATTTAGGTGGATAAAAGGTCCAAGGATTGATCTTATAACAACTTAGAGGTTGTTGGATCAACATAGGTGGAATTATGGGCAAATTCGATTCAAAACATTGGTTAGTCAGTTTCTGAGCCCAAACAAGTTCATATTGTTAACCGATTCAGTTCACAATAGTACAACATATAAATTATGGATACATAGCAGGAGCTCAACAAGCCACTGTAGGACGTACAGAACACACGGTGAAAATATTGAAGGAATTTGTGTTGCTTGCACAGTGTCAATTATTGCTTGTGAAGATGAATCTATATTTGAGGTAGCAGCATACCACTATATGCTAATGTAAATTGTATGACAATATTTATCTGTGCTGGAAGTTATATTATAAGGGTAACATCACACAGTAGCTGCCGAAGCTCCATATACGGAGTTTGGTAGCTTTTAAAACAATGAAGTGCGGAGTGCATGATTCCATGAATCATAACTGGAAGTACATAGTGCCCTTATTCGATATTCTACAATCTTCCTTCTTAATTTAGATGAAAGCTTTTATCAATCTTCCCTGATCAGATTTCACAAGGACATTGGTAAAGTATATACTATTTAGATTATTCAACTGTTTTCATATGTTTATGTGGGTTCCGCTGGAAATGAATTCCACTAATTTTTTTTCTGTCTTTTTTCTTTTTGTCGCAGACAAGTATACATGGCCAGAGAAATAAAGACGGGAGATTGTTGCTTTAAAAAAACTACGCTTGGGCAATAAAAAAGAAGGGGTATTTTTCTTTAGAATAGCTATTATGTTGGTTGTTATTGACTTTAAAGGATTTAGTTTGGAACAATTTTCTATTAATATTATGCAGATTCCTATGAGTGCCCTCCGGGAAATTAAAATCCTAGAAAAATTGCGACATGAAAATGTTATTAAGCTGAAAGAAGTTGTGACCTCCCGGCTCCCAAGGTAATTTTCTTCTTCAGATTCTTAGTGCTACCATTTTCCTTTATAAGCTTAACAGTGATATTTGAATATTTTTCTTGTAATCTAAAAACTTCAAATTTGTCTTCCAAGGTCCTCAGGTGGATGAGAAAGGGAAACCAGGTGTGAATACTTGGTACATGACTTCTAGTATTCAGTTTGTTTCTTTTTTTTTTTAAATTTTTTTGCTCAGCATCAATTCAGTTATAATAATTGGACAAAGTCCAACACAATTACATGAAAAGGCAAGCCAAAAGATTGCCAAAAGCAAGTTTAAGGCTTCCTGAATTCAAAAAATCCAAAGCAAACCCCAAAGAACATCAAAGGCCTACCTAAAAGTGTATAACATACCAAAACCTGCCCAAATTTGCATCACAGCCTATTCCTCACCAATCATTAGACAGTCCAAGTCTGCCCAAACTGAACTATAGAAGTTGATGAACAAAATAGCAAAAGCAAAGATGCCAAAGAAGACCAAAACAGCCTTGTATTTTCATGAGAGGGACTACCAGAATCAAAATAGAGAGTAGCAAACCCGATTGATCATTAGGAGATCAATAGCAGAGACAATATGCAGCAACAAACCATATCTCTGCTTCTACCAAACTGCACTTCATGGTCTCTGAAGAGATATTAATTGGATCTGCTAAGCCAACAGTAAACTCCAGCCAAAAACAATGGACCTCGCTAAATCTGACAGCCACCAATTCCATCCGCCCAATAAACTTCTTTACAAAAGTAAAGACACTTCACTTCTTAAAGCCAAGGAAACTAAGCAGCAAGTCTTTCAAATTCCCCTATCCAGCAAGTCACCCGAATTAAGCCTAGTGTGTACCTAATAATTTCCACCCCAAGAAATGCAGCAATTTCAAAGCATACGCTATAATCTCCAGTAACAACTCATGGAAACAGCCCTAAAACACAATAAAAGGAAAACCCAGCGTACGGCCAGCCCAAAAAAGAGGACGGATCACACCGACCAAAACAGCAGCTAAAGGAGCCTCGACATACATGACAACAGCCAAAATCCACCTACCAAGTGCTCAAAGGAAGGACCAACTGTGAGACCATTCCCTCCACAATGCGCATACCATCAGCAAACCAGTTCGAACAGCATTTAGCAGCGCTATTTCCCATAATGACAACAAAATCAGCACTAGAACTTCAATGCTGAAGCCAAAGAAACTTAAAACAAATTTGAATCAAACCCAGCACAAGCATCCCAAACTGAAGCGTTCAACCTCGCACCTCCACTCATAATATAGTAATCCACCAGCCTTGCTATCGTATCAGAATCAGAAACAAAAAAACCAAAAAGAAGCAATTCCAAGCAAACATCCCTGCCGAGAGCCCAATCTGAGAACCCAATAACATTTTAAAATTTTCCATTGACTTGGAAGACTTCCATCCTTTTGTATGGAAAAATCTGAACGTTAATCTCCGTCATTGAATGAAACAGATATTCCCTGCCTTGCATCTTGACAATGCATCAGCAGCCCAAACCAGCAAAATACAAACTTGTAGCACTATTCATAGCAGCAGCACCTGAATTAAACTTGCTTAATATTTAGGTAAACATTATATGAAACCATCACACCGTAGTCAGATACATCACTTGCCAATAAATTAATAAACATCCTCATGGGCATTGAAAGTCTAATCTTATCAACATATATTGCTGTGGCTGCTGTTATATGAATGTTTCCTTGGGCTACTGGTTTGGTAATGCTACACTTTTGGGATGCTGCTGGTTTGGTTTGGCTGCTGCTGGTGTTCGTGGGCTCTCCATTCCTTGCTCTGCTAGTTAAGATGCATAGTGCTAATCAAAGTCATGGGAGCAATTAACTGTGGTGTAGCTAATGTATGGGGTCGCTAGTTTCCTGGGGGTGTTTTTCCAGTTGGTGTATTTTTGGGTTGTTTTGTTCCAAGGGATTGGTTATGGGGGGACTTGTTCAAGGTCCTTTTTGGGTGCTTTGGATGTTCTTTATCTTTGGCCTTTTCGGCATTTTAATAATATTTTGCTGTTCAAAAAAAAAAAAGTTCATTGACTGTTTGTTTCTTTTTGTTGTATGGTATATCTTAGGTTTATTATCGTTTTATGTGATTTCCAACAGTAAATGTACTATCCTTCAATAGTGAATATGGGATTTGCCCCGTTCTAGTAGGGAAAAACTTTGTTCTTGATAACCCTTAATTTGCTTTGAAGTTTTGACCGCCATGCCTTGGATTTACTGGAGAAGATGCTAACTCTTGATCCATCTCAGGTATCACTTCAATTGCACGATTAGTTTTGGTATCAGAGTCACCTGTTAGTTAACTGGTTGTGTCAGACTTTTAGGCCCTTGAATGCACCCAACAGTTCTAGTTCTCTTAATTGCCTAACTTGAATCAAAATGTTCACACTATAGCCTCTCTATTGCCCGTATAAATTATTAGTCTCACTTTAATTAAACATCGTATAAATGTGAATTATAGACTGTTAGGAGCGTCAATTCAAAATTTGCTTAAACGCTTAACATGCACGTGAGCCTGTTGACTAACAACTTGTTGCGTTGCTTGTATAATTTAAGGAAAATGGCATTCTACTCCTTCATTTTGATATCTTTATTGATGAGCTTCCTTTAACAATTTAGGTGGCACCACAATCTTACAGTGTGCAACACACATTATGTCAGATATCATATTGATACCTTATAAGTCCCGAATCACCTCGCAGTTAACAATTTGTGAATAGTTGATGAAGACAATGTTTCCCGTTCTCTTTCTTTGTGAATGATAGTTTATGGATTCTTTCATGCCCTTCGATTTCCAATCCAAATGTGCTAAAAAAGTAATGACCATATGGATATGCATATGTGATGGCAGGTTCCATGTAGGTTTATATCCCAATTCTAGGTTTTATGATTCCTTTTGTGTTGCTGATGTGGCTTACTCCCTCTGCTTGAAGTTAGTTATGTAGCTCTATTTTGGAACAACGAACTTATTACGCGGAGTTAAATTAACTTCACAAAGTCCAGTTATTTACATAGCATTCCAGTATAATATTCCAACCTAGTACTCCTTTTTCTGACGATTTTTCTTTTTCTCGTCGCTGACTTGCACTTTTCATAGAGAATATCTGCAAGGGATGCACTTGATGCCAAATATTTCCGGACTGACCCCTTTCCCTGTGATCCCCAAAGGCATGTCATCCTCACTTATTTAATGTTGATATTCGAATGATAGAATTTCATACAATCTTATACATTTGAGAAAAATTGTGGTGGGGTACACCTTACATCTTTCTGATATCTTTGGTAAATGTTTCCCCATAGCTTCTATATTAATATCTTAAGACTTCGTTTGGTTCACTGATTTAGAGAAGTAAACGAGTTCACTTGTATTTTCCTCCTTAAATAATATGAGAACATTCAAGAACTTCAATATACTAGCTAGTGTTCTGCATTTGCACAGTTCAACTTTAAAACATTTGAAAATAAGAGATTTTTATTTGGGAAGCATAGCATTGCTTTTTCATTTTTCAAAGTTTAGGTTGTGATAATCTAAATGTGTTGGGATCTGATACTTTTTCGTTTTTCAAATTTACGCACACTGATATTTACCACATAAGAATTGTTTACAAATTATATATATAGTAAGTATACCATTAGATAAACTGATTGGCCCGACAATGACCAAATAAGCCATAAATCATTAAAAAAAAAAAAATTAGCTCGTGCATAGCACGGGTTATCGTCTAGTATTGTATTATTGTGCAGAGTCCCCTATCTCTTCTTCTTCTGCTCATCACTCTGGCAAAGAGGTTCATTTGCACTTTTTCCAAACACACACATCGTTATCTTTATGTATATGTATATGCATGTATATATATGCATTTGCGATTGTTGATAACATAGGGTTTGGCTAGTACATTCGATCTGGGGTCCTATTAAAGTACCCTATAATAGGTTTGTCGGATAGCTTGGACTTTGTAAACTATTGTTGTAAGCCCATCTAGACACCTTACATTACATCCCATAGAAAAGATATGTATCTATTACATATTAAATATACAATCCTAATCCCTACCCTTTCCCGGAAACAACTACCAAATCCCCTCCGGGAAAGGGCTTTCTTGTCATCTATGATTCTTCGTTGGGGGTTTTTAGGATGGAGTTGCCATTGCTGATGAGCCATTTATGCTCAAAAGAATTGATCTTTCGAGCAACCCAGCTTTTTGTGAGTGTAGAAAGGGTGAATGTTTTGCCATTGCCTGTTGACTCATTGCAGTAACGAGTTTCCATGCCATTTGCAACCGTATCTTAAAAATATTAACACATGTTAATTTTCACTTTAGTCCAAAACTACAAGCGGGATAATTGTCCACTTTTAAACCACACGGGGTAAAGTGGAAATGGGCTTAACCTCGCCGGAGGGCGGGGGGATGTAAAATATATTTAACCCAACAAAAAAAGCCCCTCAAAGAAAAAAAAAAATCCAATTCTCCTTTATGAACCATCCCCCACATGGCTAATTTTGTCTTACAATTTTTTTTGGCATAAGTTAGAATGAGAGGGGAGTAAGGAGGAAAAGGGAAGGTGCAAAGAAAAAAATTGCAATTCTCCTCTAAGAACCATCCCCCACGTTTGCATTTTCATTTGTTGTCTTTGCAAAATAACAAAATGTGCAAGAAATTGAGGTTTACAAGTAGAAGTTGATTGTGTTGAATCAACATAGAATTGTGTTTGAATTGGTTGAGTTTTGTTAAGCTTCATTTATGTGTAGATTGAGTTTCTAAATATTTTCTTTCCCTAATTGTAACAAAGAAAGAGGAGGTTATAATATCACTAATCAGTCTCTGTCCGGTTGCTTTTATTAATCATGCTCAAAGTTAGGGTTTTCTAATTATTTTCCTTTTTGTTCAAAAATGGCAGTGGTGAAACTGTGATCTCTTAAGACAATAGAAATTGAAACAAAACGTGAGAACCAAAGTTCAGGCTGAAGGGGTGGCATTTGTAGATACAAGTGGTCCTTTTTATTTCAGGTTAGTACGAGTGCGCCTGCGAGGTGGCATTTTATGTGTATTACTTGCTATTTAGGGTTGTAAACCTTAACGAGTATGCCTGGGGCATTTTATGTGTTCTTGCTTTCTCTCTATGTTTGAAGATTATAAATGTATTGTGTGATGACTTGACTCTTTGTTTCATCTTCTTATTATGTGAACTTTTTTGTTGGTTGTCGAGTACTTTTTTTTGTGTTGCTACAAAGAGACACATGCACTGTTTGTTAAGCTAATTACTGTTTATCCCTCATCATCGAAACGATGTCGCAGTCCTCTAATTGAACTCAGACTTGGAAGGAAGTACAAACCCATTTTCTGGTGCATTTTTATTCTCCCATTGAAGACCGTGTGTAGGATATGCATGACGTTTGTTCCCGCAAGTCTAGTTAGTCGTGTGTGATGTGTGGGTTCCGGTCTCGTGCCTCTCCGAGTGCCGGAACTCGTTTTGACACCCCAAAACCTCAAAATTTAGTTATAAAAGGCCTAAGGAGATTAATTTGCGTATTATCGCATAACTTGAAAACCGTGTGTAGGAATTACGTGCCGTTTATTCCCACAAGTCTAGTTAGTCGTGTATGAGATGTGGGTTCCGGTCTCGTGCCTTTTCGAGTGCCGGAACTTGTTTTGACACCCCAAAATCTCAAAATTTATTTATAAAAGGTATCATCAGCAAATCTCTCTCTCTCTCTCTCTCTCTCTCTCTCTCTCTCTCTCTGTCACACACACACACATACACACACACACACACATAATCCAAAAGTTTCGTTGCCTTTCAATCAAGTTAGCTTTCCTAAAAGAACCTACGAATTCCACAAGACCAGCATGACAAGTATCCCTAGGAAAAACCTGCCTTCGTAAACAAGGCAATGTTATCAATAGAAAAATATTAGATGGCAAGTCACCACCAATTTCATTTCTGTAAGCTAACAGGCAAACCACCAAACCCAATCCATGAAACTTCGATTTCATAGCAATAGCCTTTTAGTATCGATCGATGCAACTAAATTCCCAAAAAGTTCTGATTCTAGGAAACTATTCTAAGTACTAGCTCAGTAAATTAAGCTTGTAGTGAACAAGCAATCATACTTCAGATTGTGTTCTCTAACCTCCCCTAAACAGCTGAGCATTTTAGTTTAGAATTTGGATTAGATACAGCTTTTTGCACTTCTCCGAACTGTAACACCCTGTAATTTCCTTTTTATTGATAAATGAATATTTTCTTTTTATTTCTATTTATAATATTTTGTTTGGGGTCAAACTGTAATTTCCAAAATACTTTCTATGGTTTTGAAAAAAATATCTATATTTTTGTATAACCCAGAAATTTATTCCTACGCTGATATGATTTTCTGTATTTTTATTTTCAACCGAATAATACCAGTTTTTATTTCAATCTGCGTTTTTATCGCGTCCTGGGTGTGGGAGCATGTGAGCTCAACCACACCGTGCGATTGTTGGGAGTTACTTGGAGCCTACACATTTTTTTTATCTATATATATGTGTGTTTAAACTCTCAGACTCTCATTTTTCTCTCATATCACTCACTGTCTCTCTCAATCTCCCTCTAAATCCTCTCATTTCTCTTAAATCTCCCAAGACACTAATACACATATATAGTTTATACATTATATTCATACACACAGTCATATAGATACATGGATACATATATATAAATCAAGAACGGAGGAGTATAAACTCTATTGACGGAAACTTCGACGGAATTCTCGGCGGATATTCTCGGTCTCAAATTTTTGTACTAGCACCCTCAGTGAGTAATTTCAACTCACTCTCAACGTATATATATATGTAGATTTCAGTGTATATATGTGTGTATATGTGTATATATATAGATACACCATTAAAGCTTGAAAATTGGAGTTTTACACAATTCAACCAAAATCAATTCTGTAAATTGGGAATGGAAGATCTTAACCCCAATAAGTTACGGTTCGAATCCTACGCAGTAATTCATTCATATCGCGGCGTACCGTTGATTTAAAGTTTTGACAACCTTACTTTAATCGCGAATATTTAGAGATATAATCCGTAATTGTTTAAATTAATTGCATATTCGTAATCTACGCGGGAAACCGAAGAGATCCATATATTGCACGACTTGTTTGAAACAGAATATGAAAATGGGTAAATTTCAGTCCAAGAATTGAAAGCTGGGGAAAACGAGGAAGATGATGAAACTGCAAGAACTCGCGCGCGCCACTCGCTCGCGCGGACCGCTCGCGCGACCTGTTCTGCCCCTTCGCGCGCGCGACCCGCTCGCGCGATCTGTTCTGCATCTTCGCGCGCGCGACCCGCTCGCGCGATACCCCCTCCCCCTCGCTCACGCGGTCCGCTCGCGCGAGGTGGCAGTTTTGGCAGTTTGTATAAATTTTGGTAAAGAATTGTTTGGAAAATGTTTTGGGAAATTTTAAAGAACTGTTTGACAAATATACTGTTTTAAAGGTTCACTGTTAGAAATTGAACTTGTAAGAAAGATTAAAACCGAAATTTATGCTCGTACGATTATCCGGCTATGTGATTAATTAATGGTGTTATTTATGAAACATTGACATACATATCAGGGTCGAGGTTGTGTTAACATGCATGTGTGTGAGAAAGTGTGAAAAGAGTAAAGCGTGGCGGTTTGGTGTGCGACCTCAATATCGATCGGATATTATTCCTGGTATTGGAGGCGACAGTGTTGAGTTACGGCTTAGATATCGATCGGATATTATTCCTGGTATCTAGGGCGCTTGTCTCGGATATCGATCGGATAGTATTCCTGGTATCCGAAACGATGGTATTGAGTTCGGCTTAGATATTGATCGGATATTATTCCTGGTATCTGAAGCAATGGTATAGTGTGCTGTTTTAGATATCGATCGGATATTATTCCTGGTATCTGAAGCAATGGTATAGTGTGCTGTTTTGGATATTGATCGGATAGTATTCCTGGTATCTGAGATAATGGTTTGTTGTGTGTCGGGTTTTGTTGAGAGAAAAGAGTCAGAAAGATGAGATGTTACATTGTTCATGCACGGTCGCATATTTATTACTTACTTTAATCCCCCGTGGCTTATGTTGGAATTGGAACCTTGAATCTATTGCTTTTAAAGTTAAATTGCACCGTTGTTTATATACTTATATATATACATTGCGAGCACTGGTTTATTTTGCTCACCAGCTTTCATAAGCTGACGGCGTTGATGCGTCCTGGACTGTATGTACAGATTTTCAGGGTCAGGAGCAGCCAGGGTATTTCGACTATGCTACTTAGAGTCAGGAGACTTTCCAAGAGACTGCTTTATATTTCCTATGTCTTTAAATTTGGGTTTGTAATAAACTAGCTTTAGACATTTGACCAAGGCGTTTTGTGCCTAAGTTTATGACTGCTGTAATAGTTAGTAAGTTTTAATTGTGGAGGTTATGTTTTGTTAGTATCTTTTGCTCTAGAAATGTTGTTAAGTTATTTGTTGCAGGGACAATTGGTCATACTCACTTGTCACGACCTACGAGTCCATAAAGGAAATTAAATGCTTTCCTGAATTATGCTACGTCGGGGCGTGACATGCTTTTTGGTATCAAAGTCAGGTTATGGCTCGACCAATTGTCCAAGACACATAGGATCTCCCGTTAAGATAGAATTAAGATAAGATAGTTCGACTTCATTCTGTGTTTAGTCACTTTCTATCGTTGAGAATTTTCCTTCTTCTCGAGAGATTGACCAAATTCTTGTTGATCAATGGATAGGTACCGTTCTCTCGATTATATGGCTGGAAGAAATCTCAGGAATCGTCCCGCTATTGAAGATGCACCCCCGGTAATAGATCCAACCGGAATGTTCGAGGCTTTTGTAAGAAGATTGGAGAGGGTTAGTGATCAGAATGCGAGGAACAATAATCAGAATGGGAATCACAACGGGAATGGGAGGCAAGCCCACCAGACTGGAGACAAGCTTCTCAAGGAATTTCGCGCACTGTGACCTGAGTATTTTGCAGGGACTGATGAACCCTGGCAAGCAGAACAGTGGCTACGCCAGATGGAACGTATCATTGAGACCATAGAGTGCACTGATCTGGAAAAGAAGCGTCTGGCTATCTTTCAGCTGTCTTATGCAGCGGCTGATTGGTGGGATGCTGAAAAGGCGACCATAGGGGAAGAAGCTGCAAGGAGAATGCCGTGGGTGGTGTTCAAGGAAAGATTTCTCGAAAAGTATTTCCCTGAAGAAGAGAAGGACAAGAGAGAGAAAGAGTTTATGGAGTTGACTCAAGGAAATCTGACTGTCCGAGAGTACACTACTCGATTTGAGCGCCTGTCTCGCTTTGCTCCACATATGGTGGACACACCCCAGAGGAAAATCAAGAAGTATCACCGGGGTCTCAACTTGTCTCTCCGACATCTGACTATGGGGCATCTGGGCCAGTCATTTGAAGCTCTGGTGAGATTGGCTACGGGTTTAGAGAATGATGGTTGTCAGAATTCGAAGCCATTTGGAAATCGACCTCCGCAGAAGGGTTATTCTGGACAGAAACCAGGGTACCCTCAAGGACAGAAAAGGACCTGGGATGGAGGGAAGAAACCTCAACAGACACAAGCAGTACAGCAGTATCCGCCTCGAGCAACAGGAGGGAACAACAACTATAACTGCTTCAATTGTGGTAATTCCGGTCACCGAGCTAAAGATTGCAGGGCACCTAGGCGTGCTGATCGTACGGGAGTTGTGTGCTATAATTGTGGCATGCCAGGTCACATAAGTCCGGAATGCAAGGCTCCTAGGAAGGGTAACTATGGTCAGCAAGGACAAGCCCGCCTGAATGCTATTATCCCTGAGGCTGCTGGTTATGAAGAAACAGGATATGAAGAAGGTGCTTATGAGGAAGGACCGCCTGAACAACGACCAGTGGAAGGTACTCTAACCTTTTTTAACTCTCATGTTAAAGTTTTATTCGACACGGGTGCTACACATTCCTTTATATCTGTTAAGACTGTTCGGAAGTTGGGTTTAGTATCGCAACGTTTAGAGGAAGCTTTGAGTGCTGTCTCACCCTTAGGGACCACCGTCAAGTTATTACATATTTGTAAGGATTGTCCTCTACGGTTAGGAAACTGTGAACTTTTGGTGAGTTTGGTGGTTCTGTCGATGAAGGAGTTTGATATAATCCTGGGGATGGATTGGCTAGAGAAGAATCATGCGAAGTTGGATTGTGCGAAGAAGAAGATCTCATTTGCGGACAATGGGAATCGACTCTTCGATTTTCAATGTAACCCTTCAGGTGATATGTTCCTCACCAGATGCCTAGCAAACATTGAGGTTGTCAGTGCAGAGGTGACAGTGTCATCAATCCCGGTGATCAAGGAATTTGAGGAAGTATTTCGAGATATTTCAGGATTACCGCCAGAAAGGGACATAGAATTCTGTGTGGAATTGGTGCCAGGTACTCGACCTATAACCAAGGTTCCCTACAGGATGGCCCCTACAGAGCTACTAGAGCTGAAGGAACAAGTTCAAGAACTTGAGAAGTTGGGTTTTGTTCGTCCAAGTACTTCACCCTGGGGAGCACCAGTGTTATTCGTGAAGAAGAAGGATGGGACAATGCGGTTGTGTATTGACTACCGAGAACTGAATAAGGTTACTATCAAGAATAAGTATCCTTTACCTCGGATAGACGATCTGTTTGATCAGTTACAAGGAGCCACGACCTTTTCTAAGATTGATCTACGGTCAGGGTATCACCAGTTGAGAGTGCAGAAGGAAGACATACCTAAGACTGCTTTCAGGACGAGGTACGGACACTATGAGTTCTTAGTGATGCCGTTTGGAATGACAAATGCTCCGGCTGTGTTTATGGACTTGATGAACAGAGTATTCAAGCCCTATTTGGATCAATTCGTTATTGTCTTTATTGACGATATTTTGATCTATTCCAAGTCAGAGGAAGAGCACGAGCAACATCTACGGATTGCGATGCAGACTCTCAAAGATCACCGCCTGTATGCTAAATTTAGCAAGTGTGAATTCTGGCTTCAGGAAGTTAAGTTCCTCGGGCATGTGATCTCTCAACAAGGAATCGCGGTTGACTCATCAAAGACCGATGCAGTTGCAAATTGGACTCGGCCGACCAATGCTACAGAAGTCAGAAGTTTTCTGGGACTAGCTGGTTACTATCGGAGATTTGTAGAAGGTTTCTCAAAGATAGCAGCCCCGTTAACTGGTTTGACTAAGAAAGATTTGAAGTTTGAATGGACTGATAAGCATGAACGCGCGTTTCTGGAATTGAAAGAGAGATTGACAACAGCGCCAGTACTTGCGATACCAAAGGACGGTGAGAAGTTCACTATTTTTAGTGACGCCTCGTATCAAGGATTGGGATGTGTCCTTATGCAAGACGGAAAGGTCATAGCCTATGGTTCACGACAGTTGAAGCCGAATGAATTGAACTACCCAACTCATGATTTGGAGCTGGCAGCCGTGGTGTTCGCGCTCAAGATCTAGAGACACTACCTCTATGGGGAGAAGTTTGATTTGTTCTCAGACCATAAGAGCCTTAAGTATTTGTTTACTCAGAAGGAGTTAAACATGAGGCAACGTAGGTGGATGGAGCTGATTAAGGACTACGACTTTACATTAGAGTACCACCCTAGTAAGGCTAATGTAGTCGCTGACGCCCTAAGTCGGAAACCTCGAGGAAAGATTGCTTCATTGATGGTAAGGGAATGGAAAGCTTTAGAGACAATCGCAGAATTTGATATGCAGATTTTTGAGGGATGTGACGGACATCACTTTGGATGCCTCGTAGTACAACCAAAACTTGTGAGTCGAATCATCGAAGCCCAGAAGGAAGATGAGAAGTTTCAAGTATGGTTCGCAAAGATGTTAGAGAAGGACCCGACAGAATGGAAGGTTGGGGCCGATAGAGGATACCGATGTCGAGACAGATTGTGTGTGCCAGATTCAGGAGATTTGAGAAAAGATATTCTCGAAGAAGCACATAAATCAAGACTGACAGTACACCCAGGAGGAACAAAGATGTATAAAGACCTGAAGAGAAACTTCTGGTGGGAAGGGATGAAACGAGAAGTAGCCGAGTTTGTGTCTAAATGTTTGACTTGTCAACAAGTGAAGGCCGAACATCAAAGACCCTCGGGATTGTTACAACCCCTACCTGTTCCAGGATGGAAGTGGGAACACATAACTATGGATTTCGTGGTTGGATTACCCCGGTCACAACAGAATCATAACGCGATTTGGGTAATTATGGATCGTTTGACGAAGTCTGCACACTTCATCGCGTACAATATGACTTACCCAGTAGAACGGATGAGTCGAATGTATCTTCAACAAGTGGTGCGACTGCACGGTGCGCCTGTGTCAATTGTATCAGACCGCGATGCACGTTTTACCTCGGGATTTTGGGAAAGTTTGCAGAAGGCTATGGGAACTTCGCTCAAGATGAGTACTGCATTCCATCCTCAGACCGATGGACAGCCCGAGCATGTTAATCAGATTATGGAAGATATGCTCAGAGCTTGTGCAATCGACTTTGAAGAGTCTTGGGAGACGCACTTGCCATTGGTCGAATTTGCGTATAACAACAGTTATCACTCAAGTATTGGAATGGCGCCGTTCGAAGCTTTGTACGGACGGCCATGTCGATCTCCATTGTGTTGGGCTGAAGTGGGTGACACAGAACTTTTGGGACCAGATTTGGTGAGAGAGACCAATGAGAAGATTTCACTGGTCAAGGAAAGAATGAAAACTGCACAGAGTAGACACAAGAGTTATGCGGATCGGCGACGAAAGGATTTGGAGTTCAGTGTCGGAGATCACGTACTCCTTAAGGTTTCACCTGTTCGGGGAGTAGTACGTTTTGGTCAGAAAAGAGGAAAGTTGGCACCTCGTTTCATCGGACCGTTCGAGGTTTTGGAGCGTGTTGGGAAAGTAGCTTATCGGCTCGCGTTGCCACCAAAGATGTCTGGTGTTCATAATGTATTCCATGTCAGTATGTTAAGGAAATACATAAGGGATCCTTCGCACGTGGTTAATTTTGACGATATTGAGACGAGTCAAAATGTTGTCTACAAGGATAGACCTGTGAGGATTCTTGACCGGAGTATCAAGAGGCTGAGAAGGAGGGACGTTCCTCTGGTTAAGGTTCAGTGGAGGCACCATGACGAGGGAGAAGCGTCGTGGGAGTTAGAGTCGGACATGAGGACTAGATACCCCGAGTTGTTTCAGGATTAGTTAGCTCAGATTTCGGGGCGAAATCTCTGTTAAGGTGGGTAGAGTGTAACACCCTGTAATTTCCTTTTTATTGATAAATGAATATTTTCTTTTTATTTCTATTTATAATATTTTGTTTGGGGTCAAACTGTAATTTCCAAAATACTTTCTATGGTTTTGAAAACAATATCTATATTTTTGTATAACCCAGAAATTTATTCCTACGCTGATATGATTTTCTGTATTTTTATTTTCAACCGAATAATACCAGTTTTTATTTCAATCTGCGTTTTTATCGCGTCCTGGGTGTGGGAGCATGTGAGCTCAACCACACCGTGCGATTGTTGGGAGTTACTTGGAGCCTACACATTTTTTTTATCTATATATATGTGTGTTTAAACTCTCAGACTCTCATTTTTCTCTCATATCACTCACTGTCTCTCTCAATCTCCCTCTAAATCCTCTCATTTCTCTTAAATCTCTCAAGACACTAATACAAATATATAGTTTATACATTATATTCATACACACAATCATATAGATACATGGATACATATATATAAATCAAGAATGGAGGAGTATAAACTCTATTGACAGAAACTTCGACGGAATTCTCGGTCTCAAATTTTTGTACTAGCACCCTCAGTGAGTAATTTCAACTCACTCTCAATGTATATATATATGTAGATTTTAGTGTATATATGTGTGTATATGTGTACATATATAGATACACCATTAAAGCTTGAAAATTGGAGTTTTACAAAATTCAACCAAAATCAATTCTGTAAATTGGGAATGGAAGATCTTAACCCCAATAAGCTACGGTTCGAATCCTACTCAGTAATTCATTCATATCGCGGCGTACCGTTGATTTAAAGTTTTGAAACCCTTACTTTAATCGCGAATATTTAGAGATATAATCCGTAATTGTTTAAATTAATTGCATATTCGTAATCTACGCGGAAAACCGAAGAGATCCATATATTGCACGACTTGTTTGAAACAGAATATGAAAATGGGTAAATTTCAGTCCAGGAATTGAAAGCTGGGGAAAACGAGGAAGATGATGAAACTGCAAGAACTCGCGCGCGCGACTAGCTCGCGCGGACCGCTCGCGCGACCTGTTCTGCCCCTTCGCGCGCGCGACCCGCTCGCGCGATCTGTTCTGCATCTTCGCGCGCGCGACCCGCTCGCGCGATACCCCCTCCCCCTCGCTCACGCGGTCCGCTCGCGCGAGGTGGCAGTTTTGGCAGTTTGTATAAATTTTGGTAAAGAACTGTTTGGAAAATGTTTTGGGAAATTTTAAAGAACTGTTTGACAAATATACTGTTTTAAAGGTTCACTGTTAGAAATTGAACTTGTAAGAAAGATTAAAACTGAAATTTATGCTCGTACGATTATCCGGCTTTGTGATTAATTAATGGTGTTATTTATGAAACATTGACATACATATCAGGGTCGAGGTTGTGTTAACATGCATGTGTGTGAGAAAGTGTGAAAAGAGTAAAGCGTGGCGGTTTGGTGTGCGACCTCAATATCGATCGGATATTATTCCTGGTATTGGAGGCGACAGTGTTGAGTTACGGCTTAGATATCGATCGGATATTATTCCTGGTATCTAGGGCGCTTGTCTCGGATATCGATCGGATAGTATTCCTGGTATCCGAAACGATGGTATTGAGTTCGGCTTAGATATTGATCGGATATTATTCCTGGTATCTGAAGCAATGGTATAGTGTGCTGTTTTAGATATCGATCGGATATTATTCCTGGTATCTGAAGTAATGGTATAGTGTGCTGTTTTGGATATCGATCGGATAGTATTCCTGGTATCTGAGATAATGGTTTGTTGTGTGTCGGGTTTTGTTGAGAGAAAAGAGTCAGAAAGATGAGATGTTACATTGTTCATGCACGGTCGCATATTTATTACTTACTTTAATCCCCCGTGGCTTATGTTGGAATTGGAACCTTGAATCTATTGCTTTTAAAGTTAAATTGCACCGTTGTTTATATACTTATATATATACATTGCGAGCACTGGTTTATTTTGCTCACCAGCTTTCATAAGCTGACGGCGTTGATGCGTCCTGGACTGTATGTCCAGATTTTCAGGGTCAAGAGCAGCCAGGGTATTTCGACTATGCTACTTAGAGTCAGGAGACTTTCCAAGAGACTGCTTTATATTTCCTATGTCTTTAAATTTGGGTTTGTAATAAACTAGCTTTAGACATTTGACCAAGGCGTTTTGTGCCTAAGTTTATGACTGCTGTAATAGTTAGTAAGTTTTAATTGTGGAGGTTATGTTTTGTTAGTATCTTTTGCTCTAGAAATGTTGTTAAGTTATTTGTTGCAGGGACAATTGGTCATACTCACTTGTCACGACCTACGAGTCCATAAAGGAAATTAAATGCTTTCCTGAATTATGCTACGTCGGGGCGTGACACGAACAAACGCATGAACCTCAAAACGGTGGTGCAAGAACCCACTTAGATCATTCTCTCCTACATAGAAAAAAATCGGTATAAAACCAAACTCAAAGCATCAAGATTGGTAATGGCCCAAAACACGTTTGTCAAAACACTAAATTCTCAACCATGAAACCAAAACAACACTGAAGCCTAAATTTCTATCAGGAGGGATATAGCAAGCAAAACCACTGGCATGTACACTAGAAAACAGGAAGGAAAAATAATTAAATAAGTAAAAATATATTATGAGGCACCAAAGGCGGTGCAATCCATTAAAAAAAATGGCAAACTATCTTTAAGAGGCGGTCAAAATCACTTCAATATCAACCTAACATTACTAGCAAGACTTCAAAGGGCACCAATGTAAGGCTTTATTTCGTCCTCGAATTTCAGAAAACACTTTCTTTTGTTTGGATACCAAGGAATAATAGTACGCAAAATAACAAGGAAAGGCAAATATGGCAAAAAAAATAACTATAAAATATTGGATTTTTTTATAGTCATTCTTTTACTTTCTAAGGTACTATAATATGTCAACAATGTTTCAACTTTTAATGTTATATAAGCATGCATAAAAACACAAGGGAACTTGTTTTCCTTTCATGAATCCACAAACCAAATAAACCTTAGGAAAAATACTGGGGAATTAGTTTTCCTTCCCGTTTTTGTTTGCCTCTCTTTTTCTTCTCTAAGTTGTTGAACTGATAGGAGCCTAGTAATGTTCAAGTTTGTTGAATTTGTTTTTCCTCCTACATTTTCTTTGCCAATTCTTAAAATGCATGGTCTCTATCAACAATCAAGATTTTCTTTTTTAATCAATCGAACCATTATTATTTAGTTCTATAATTGGGGATTCACATGAAATGTTGTGCCATGTTTGCTCATGCTAAGAAGGAATATTAGATTTTACTTTGTTTCTCTTTTGTGAATAGTCACTTTTTCTACATGGGTATGCATACTCTTTC
Source organism: Hydrangea macrophylla (assembly GCA_033977485.1). NCBI lineage: Eukaryota > Viridiplantae > Streptophyta > Magnoliopsida > Cornales > Hydrangeaceae > Hydrangea > Hydrangea macrophylla. The sequence goes on along the minus strand of CM066989.1, from coordinate 87,381,613 downwards.
CTAACGCTTTACCATTGTTATCATTACTTGTATGATGCCTTATTAGAATCAAAAGAGTCATCGACCTCTTTCGTGACGAGCATGACGTCCAATTTATCGCATCATTCACTACTTATCCATAGTCCAAAAACCCCTTCTGAGCCTCTTCGACCATCCAAAATGTGCAAGTCTTCCAACATTATATGTGATGGAATGGTAGTCTTTATGAGTGAAAACCTTACAATGAATCATTTACGATAAAGCATTGCACTTACTTTTAATGCTTCGAAGGCATGTTCAAGTACGTACTTTTGATAGTTGGGAAAATGCTTAGTTTTACTCTTTTATTATTTTATACATACAATTAATTAATGAAAAAATTTTCTTTTTTGTAGGTACAAAGTTTCACATTTTGATGGAAAGTTCTAACAAGCGAAACCTTTGTTGGGCTAATCTTTTTTTGTTGCTTTCAAAGTTTTGTTAGTACTTTTTGATGAATATAACATGTATATGATATTATAGTTTAGCACTTGGCATGGATCGATTTTATATGTTTTTTGTTCATTCCAATTAATTGGTTGAAATAAATCATTAAGTTGGTTTTAATTTTGTATAGGGTGGTATTGTACGTACAAGGTGGTATATTGTTTTTACAGGATGATATTGAATCAGGATTATTGAAAACATTTATGTCGTTTTTAAAAAAAATGACATAACTAATTGCACATTTATGTCTCTTTTATAGAGTATTTATGTCACTTTTATAAAGTATTTATATCACTTTTAAAGTTTTTATGTCACTTTCAAAGTATTTATGTCACTTTTAAGACTTCGATGTAATAATTTTGTTTGGTATTTATGTCACTTTTATACTTTTATGTCACTTTAGGTTAAAAGTGACAAATAAAATGGTATTTATGTCACTTTTAAGTATTCATGTCACTTTTTATTAACATATGTTTTGGTATTATGAAACATTTATGTCACTTTTATAAAACATTTATGTCACTTTTAAAAATATTTATGTCGCCCCCATTTATGTCACTTGCCCCCATTTATGTCACTTTTTACTGGAAAAAATGACATAAATACCTATTTATGTCACTTTTGAAGTGACATAAATAACAATTTTCCTTGTAGTGAATTAGGTCATTATTACTATCATCTATTGACCTTACATTGTCCTTCATTTTGACTTTCACAATTTGCCTATGGATTGACCAATGACTTACTATTCATTGTAGTTCATATTGCTGCTGCTTTTTAATTGAAATTAAAAGCATACCTTGATGATTATTTAGTACAAAATATTGATCAATCAAAAGCTGAAGTTGATTTGTTTACTTACCTAAACTTATCCACAACCAAAAGCAACATAAAATAATCCAGAGGGGCTAAATTGAAAAGCAAGAATAAAAAGTGATTTGTAAAAAAAAAAATCCAAAGCCAAAGAAATTTAAAAAACAAAGCAATGGATCGATAAGATTTTGAGAAAAATGAATGAAAAAAATGACAATGTCCATGTTTATGACATCACAGTATTTCCCTTGTTTCTACAATTTAAAAAAAGAAAAAAGAAAAGGCACTGTAGACACCCCGATTTTGACCAAACATCGAATTAAGGGGAGTGTTACCTCCAAGTCCGGTGATGACAATGAGTGACCAATCTAGGGCTCCCAAAGATGATTCAAGCTCTTCAAAGGCTCTTCAATTTCAAAGAAAATGAAATGGATGAGAAAACGGCACATAAAGAGGCCCGCGGTAGTCACACGATGCCGCAGCGGTACTCATATACTGCCGCACCGACAATTAGTGAGAACCGCAACGGCATTCACTGAATGCTGTAAAATCTTAACATGCTGCGAATATAAAAAGACGGCATTCTGCGGAGTTGTCCGCGACATTCTCTGAGTGCCACATCGGCATTCAGTGAATGCCGCGCTGGCTTTTGGTGAGTGCCATTCCGGCATTTACTTAGTGCCGCGGACAACTCCACCAACTGCCATGTTTTTAAACAGTCTGCTTTGATATATTACGTTTTGTACCTTCAAAAGTACATCCGGGATTAGGGTTTTACCCTTGAAATTACCAAAATAACCCTCTAAAATTTGCCTATATAAAGGGAGTGAATATCCCATTACAGAGGATCTCCATTTTTTTTAGACTTGAATCTAGAATCTTAATTCTCTTAATTCCTTGAGGTAAATAGGAGAATCATATAAAAAATTAAGAAGGCTAGTAAGTTGCAAGAGTTGGAAGAGGAGCTTGAACAACCTTTGGATAACATAAAGTCACAAAGGAGTTGAGGATAATTGGAGGTAAACTCTGGATTAGTTAGCCTTTAAATTAAGTTCAATCACAATGTATAGAATTCTTTAGGATCTTTTACAAATTTTCAAAAACTCTCTTCCCACCTCATTTCATCACACACCACTAATATTGTGATTGAACTTTCATTTTTATTGATTTGGATTAAAATAACCTATGGTTTAAGATTAAATAAATCGTAAAGTAAAAGTTAACTTGGATATTGTATGAACCTTGAGTTTCTTTTCTTTTGTTATGTTCATCTTTTGGGATTTATGAGATGTTCAATATCTCATTTGATTCCCTTAAGTTGGTCCTTCTAGATTCTCTATGAGCTTATGACTCAAGTGAGACCAATCACATCCATATATAATTAGTAGGTCAAAGTCTTAGTTCATGACCTTGGTCTTCTAATTGAAAGTCTTATGGAATCCCTTCAATATTCCATGGAGACTCACATGGATTAGTCCTTTTATCTCAAATAACCATCAATGGGAAGGAGAAGTAGTCTTAGGATGAGTTTCTTTAGGGTTTGATTGATAGATTTAACAAAAATGAAACTCAACGTGCAGTGAATTCATAAACCGCTTTTGATCAAGGATTTTTAATTAAATAATGGTCCGTTTGAATTGAATGAGACTAATTGGAGAGTGTTAATAACACAAAGATCTACCACTGTAATTTTTGTTTCAATGGAATTTCATAGTTAGCATGGTTTGGTCATGAGTTTTGTGAAACAATCATAATCTGTCCAGAATTTCAAAACAGTAACACCTTCTTGAAATGAGTAAATCAGGACCTTAACCAAACACTCTTGACCTCAAATAATTCTTTCCATATAGTTTAGTGTGTTAACAAGATGTCCTAAAAAGATTAGTCATTCGGATTTATTTACTATTTTTAGAAAATAAAACAAAATCTCCATACAGAGAGTTGTAAATTTCTGAGTGATGTCTAGTTTTTTGTCCATTTCCTAGAGATTGAATCGTTGATCTTTGATTTTTTGTTTTGGGTTAGAAACTAGACTCATAGAATCATCTTGTGTCCAAAAATCATTAAAATCAAACCATGGGATCTATACTTTTCCTAGTTTCCAAAATCTGGGCTGCCCTCTGTAATTTTCAGAATTCTATGACACAATTAATAAACTTTGCAAATAATGGCTCAAATGACTTTTCCATGACCTAAGGCTTAAACCATGTTTTAATGATGATTAATTAAGCTTAAATCCGGAGGCTAAGTGATCCAAATTAGTGAAAAGTTCATAGCTCATCCTTATTTATGTCTATGCATCCATCCATATATACTAATATTTATGATTATGATTAATCTTTAGCTTAAGGTTGCATTTAAATTGAAACGAGTTGAACATAACTATGGATTCTTTATGATCATGTTGGGATTACACCATATCTATATGGACATTGCATTGGCTCCTAGTTGAGACTTGTATATCTATGGAGGTGTCATATTCCCAACTACTTGTAACGAATTCATAATTATGTCAACCCTTCTTGTACTTGATAGATTTAAACTAGAATTTTCGGGTGTGTTCTTTAGGAATTGATATTATATATTGTTCAAAGCATGTTGACTAACCTTTGTTTTGTAGCACTTGCAAGGTAAATTTCTCAACTTTTTGTCTTGTTTATTTTACTTGTTGATTTTATTGATTTTTTTGACTCATGCGCAGCACCTTAGATTAGGTCTTGCCTTATGTGTATATATGTGATTAGAGACCTTCTCTTAGGATTTTCTATCTTTGTATGCATTGCACGTTTCAATATCGCAGCTGGATCCCGGGTAAGTTTCCTAGCTCTCTAATTGAATACCATCTTACTTGCTACTTGAGTTATATGGTTTATGAATGATATTTTATCGTTCGCAATCTTACACCCTTTTTGACGTGCTTTTGTAATGTATATTTATACATATGTATTAGTTGAGGGCATGCTTAGATTAATAATTCGATTGAAAAGGATGTTGAGTAGAGACCTATCACGAGATAGGATGAGAGAGGGTGTTTTAGTCTGCCGGGCTCCTTCCCCTCTCATTCCATAATCCTCGGACATAGAAATCTCTGGTTTTAAAAAAAAGATCAGTTTGCTTTTAAATGGTTTCTTAATTTTTCTTTTAAAAATTAAGTGGCGACTCGTTTTTGAATTTGTTTTGAAAAAGAAATTATTTTAAACTAAAGTGGGCCCAAATGCTGGTATCTATAATCTGGCAACTCTGCTGGGAATCGAACCCAGAATCTCTGGTTTCGCAGACTAGGATTTTTTATTTTGGGTTCACTCGAGGATTATACTTGAAAGAATCCTTTTAATTGAACTAATTAATTTTTGTATGCATGTTGCATCGCACTTGCATGTCTCGCTAGTCGATCGCATAGAACTATGACCTTAGAGGCTCGGGACAACCCGGTCGGTCAAGTCATCATGGGACTGTGTGATCACCCTTGATCTCGTACCATGTGTCGGTAGATGAAGCATCCTATCGGATGTGTGTCAAGGGTCCCTTATTTGACCAAAATATGGCATTTGCATCGTAGTTTCCATAGAACCTTTCAAAATTGGGAAATCAATTCTTGATTAGGGTTATGTGCTAGGAAGTTTGTATGCCCTGAAAGGGATTAGTTGAGATTATGACGATACTCGCTCGATGAAAGATATGTAACCCCTTAATCACCTTTTAACAAATCCTCTTCATGTCCCATGACATTTGGGGAACATGTTGAATCTTGAATACAAGGTTACACTTCTTATATCTTGTTGGCTAAGCATCATTGACCTTGTATGTATCTGAACTCATGAAAAGTATGGTGATAATCCGATCATGTGATCCTTCTACCCAATGAATTTTGAATCCATCTTTGTGAGCAAACAAGTTTTTTTTACCATCTTCACCGCAAGGTTTTTGGAAAATCATACTTTCAAAATCTTTGAAGTTCACTTGGATAAGGTTCCAGACCAATCCTTGTAGAGATATATCCTCTCTTTCAAACAAAGAATCCTTGGGGATTATTTTTGGAGATCCCGCCATCTAAAGAGATACTTTTTCAAAATGAGTTTCAAAGCAAAAATTCAACCGGATCATCTTTGTGGAGGAGTATTTTTCATTCTTAAAAAAGGCACTCCCAATTAGAATTGTTCTCATGGCCAAACTTTAAAAGGGTAGTAAGGATCACAACAAATAGAGAATTTGGCTCACTTGACATGAGTAAGGTTTTATATGCTTACGTATCTTATGTGTTAGAATTAGGACTTTTCTTTTCTTTGGCATGCAGAGTAGGCATACACACACGCATGCATTACATCCGTGTGATATATGAACCATTCATGAATGTTTCACCAAAATATCTTTCAACAATATAATCAAAATAAGATTATGATAAAGAGAAGAAACAATAAAAAGTCTTTTGAAAAATCATTAAAACTCTTTTGTAGGGCAAAAATAGCATCTCGTTCGGGCATAGTGTGGTTTAGAGGACCTGCAGCAAGGTTAGTGAGGAGAGAAAGTAACGTTCAGATGGCGTACGAAGCAAACACCGGGGAAGTAGCAGAGTTGAGGGCAATAGTGGGAAGGCAAGAAGAGCACATGAGGCGACAAGCTGAGAACATGAACATGATAGAAGTAATGACTTGCCAGCTGCCGCCCCCAAATCTGTATGTTGTTGACCCGCTCCCTCTAGCAGCAAGGGAAGAAGATTTGTTCGATGATCAGTAGGCACAGAGGACTGATGTACTACGGGCTGACAGAGAAAGAGAGAAGACTAAGAAAAAAAAGGTAATGGCTGAGAAAGTCGAGAAGCTTGAGAGAGAGGTACGCAAGGCTCATGGGGTCGATACCTATCTGCTGGAGTTAGAAGGGTTGTACGATGGGTCCACGAGAGGCTGCCTATCGATTTTAAAATGCCTATCTTTGACAAGTTTGATGGAACATGGAATCCTAGCAGCCATGTGAGGATGTGCATCCGAGGCCTTCTATCCTAGTGGGTTGAGCACCGCCATGATGGCCGTTCTGTTTCAGCAGACCGTAACTAGGGCCGCCTTGGCCTGGTATCTCACGCTCGAACCAAGCAAGACTAGGGTCTGGGAAGATGTAGTGAAATAATTTGTAGTGCAGTACGAGTACAATCAAGACTTTGATGTGACAATCTGGGATTTAGAAACCACCAGGTAAGGGAACAAGGAATCGTTTGCTGAGTATTTGAGTCGATGGAGGGGAAAGGCAGCCAATAAGGTGCAGAGGCCATCCGAAAAAGAGCAGATTCGGATGTTAATGAAGAATCTCCAACTAGTCTACCAGGAAAAGATGAGGTTTCAATCGATTAACACTTTCATTGGAGTCTTTGACGTGGATGCTGATTAGAGGTAAAAAGTGCATGTTTATAGCATATTACATGGTCTTTTAAGCATACTTTTATCCCCGAGTCCCTAGATTTAGATACAGATCAATGATTAAGTGTTTTTTTTTTTTTTTTTTTTTTTTTTTTTTTTTATGATTTTGAGACTCAAACAAGTGTTTTTACACTATTTTACAGGTCATGGAAAGCAATCGTTGTATAGAAAGTGATTCTGGTGGAGAGAACAACGGAAGCAGCTGAGAAAATGCCATTTTTGACATTGAAGACTTCAGATTTGGAAGACTTCCCTTCAAATATAAAATGTAGACATTTGAGTTACGGTCGCATGACCGTAAACGGGAGGTCAATCTGAGATCCGAGTGAAAAGATATGACCATTCTCCCATCGGTGCGCAGAGCTGTCAAAATCAGAGAAGTTCAAGCCCTTGAAGAGAGTTCAATCGATTGAGACTTTGATCGCTTGAGCTTTATTTTCCCCCAAAAGTTGCGTATAGTCTACGGGAACCGTATAAATAAGTCGTTTTGATGCCAGACTAAAGGAGGATGCTCTAGAACACAAAAAACTTCAGTTTTAGGGTAGTTTTAGGGTTAGATTAGGAGTAGATTAGGTTAGATTCATGTTCTTCTTCATCTTTTCTATTATTTTACTGAAGATTATTGAAGATTTCAAGTTTATTTCAAGTTTATTTCAGATTATTTCTAGGTTTTTTTTTCTATTTATTTATTTAATTATTTATCAGTTTAGATGTTTATGATTGCTCTAGTTTACTATTTCTGTATTAGTTTTATTATGTTTCTGTAGTTTACATGTTGGGAATATGTGATGAAATATTGATTCCCAACCTCTGCAATTCAATCTTTAGAAACCTTGGGCTCGATCGTTCGAAGATATTTTGATCGATCGAACCAGAGCCACAGTCAAGTGATCAAAGACATTGCGATCGATTGAGGGATGATGCTGTCCGATCGATCGAGAGTGCTTCGATCGATCAAACCTGTTGATTCCTAAGATGATTCTCTTACGTATTCCAAGACTTTCTATTTTAGAAATCTGTCATCAAACTGTCCCTATAAGCTTAGTTTGTCACAATAGTTTTTAGAACTTAAAGCCTTAAGGCCTTTTCTTCAATGACTTTTGAAAACAACTTTGAATGCTAACACCATTTAGAGTGCATGTATTAACCATTATTTAAATCGTCTTTTAAGTATTTTAAATCAATTGTGATGAGATAGTCCCAGCCATGAAAGGGTTATTGATTCTATATCTTTAGAAAAATACAGAATACTAAAGATGAATGAACTCCATAGAACATTAATGAGTATGCATGGTAGATAGTTAGGATCAATGTGGATTCACTATTTCCAATACCTTTAATTTATTTTTTTCTTTAGTTATGTTTCTCTATGCTTTAGTTTATTATTTAGTTTAATTTAATTATTTAGGATTCGTTAGAACTTTCACTCCTACAATTCATCTTTTCTTTTTCTTTAGGTTGTAACTTTGTGTATATTCTTTCTATTCCTTTCCTGTGGGATCGACCTGGATTTATCCGGTATTACTTGCACGTTCATCTACACTTAGGTATTGGACAAGAGCGCACAACTTTTTAGTCGTGTCAAGTTTTTGGCGCCATTGCTGGGGAAGGCAACTAGGTTAGAATTTTACTAAGTTATTTCCAATTTTTCTTACTTTTCAAAAAAAAAAAAAACTTTGGACTTTTTCTCTCAGAAGTAAAAAAAATAAATAAACAAACATTCTATTGTTTAAAATTTTGGGTATACATGTCTTATCCATATTACCCTCCATACAACACAAATAGAAACGCCACCAATAGGTACACACTTGAAAATCAAAATAAATATCCCCCCAAGTTGGCAAGCACCACCTATGACGCACGTTATCAACCCGTGTGCTACCAACCACCACAATGGGAAAATAACAATATTTGTCCCCTGCATTATCAAACGTATCAAGAACCTCCACATGGAGAGTTCTATCAATCGGAATGGGGATATAACCAAAATAATAATGTAGGATATAGTATTAGTTCCCACGATTACCAAACGTACCAAGACTTTCCCTTTTGCGAGTTCTTGTCCACAAACACAATGGGATGGGAATTACTACCAACCACAATGGGGCAAAATTTCGTATAATTATAATAAGGAGAATAACCAAGTTAAGGATAATGGTATGTTAAAATTGCTGCTTAGTGAAATGAAAAGGTTAGATAGTGCACTTGATAAATTAGAAACTAGATATCAACAAGCATATGCTAGCCAACCTATAGAAGACTACACCAATCCTTCAACACTACAACCCAAATTTCAGGACACTATAGAATTGGAGGACAATGATGGGTTTGTACTGAATGAGGTTAACAACTCATTTGAGAAAGTGATAACCCAACAAGAACTCCAAAACCAAACCATTGAGCATGAAGTTGTAAAACTATCTTCTCCTCAATATACAACCCTAGACATCAACTCCTTCACTGCCTGGATAAAGTTACACAATCTCTTTGTTCAGGGCACCTCAATAGATGACATATATAGTGAGGAGAGTTACAAGGATGAGAATGAGTTTTAAAAGATGATGAGAGATTAGGTGAGAATGATGTTTTAAAAGATAATGAGAGTTTAGGTGATTACTAGGAAAGGAGGAGTCCCCTGTTGACTCTGCCCCTACCTTTGATAGTGACCCTAGGGAGGACATAATTGAAAAGCCTAAATCCAATTTAGAATCATGTAATATTCATGAACCCTCACCTCTTTCGGGCGAAGAGGTGGTGTCACAAAGTTGCCCATCACCTATCTTTACTATCAATCAAAGCTCTTATCCCGAGCTTGAAAATCATGTGTACCTCACTGTTGAACAAATAGAATGTGTTGTGGAAGAGGATGGTAAGGATTCTAGTACATGCACTGCACAAAATTTTAAATTTCAAATTCATTGAGAGAAGACTTGAAAAATATTGGGCCCACATTAGATGATCTTAAACTCCAACAATAAGCTAGTAATCGTCTAGACTACTTAACCTTCTTGAGTAATAATGACATTGAGGCCCACATAGATAGTTTTATCCAAGTACAGTCCAAAACTATTTACATTGAATAGAAATCCAATTCGTATGATCATATCTCCATAGATTCTGTTCTAATACAAGAGAACGGTAATTAAGCTTCATCAGAACATCACTTAGACCCTGCCCCTTTTATTGAACCATGGCCTCCCCCTATTTTTAGTATTGAAATAGAGGCCGTTATAGGAAATACCAACACCAAAGATCATTTCTTGAATATAATTCCTAAGAAGTGTGGTATTCCTCTTATAACTGTCCCCAACAAATTTGGAGGCCATAGGTTTTGCATCATCTCCTCTGACCTTGAGCTTGACATTAGTTGGGGGGAGTTGCATTTTTATGAGGATCCCAACGTTCTTCTCACCGTTAAATTATTTTATTGGGAAGATCCTCAAAAATTTCGATTATTACTCTATATTAAAATCTTGATTAACCGAATTTATTAACTGAGTTGTTGTATTATACTCTCTATTTTTCCTTGTTGGTACTAATGATTTTGCAGGTAACTTAAAATTTTTTTTTGGATATTAACGCCTCGAGATAACATCCTTCATTCTCTCGCTTTACTTTGTTTAGAACATTGAGGACAATGTTTAGTTTTAGTTGGGGGGAGTGAGTCACTGCATGCCTCGTTTCTTTCTTTTATGCTTTAATGTCAATATACCTGCTTAGCAAAATAACTTAGTGATGATGCCGAAAATTGGTAAGAGTAATTTAAGAGGAAAGTGAAGCTGAAAAAGATTGGTATGTGGTTCGGTCCCGTTAACAAGGTGACCTACGTCCACGGTTGCGTCTATGCGCTCTCACTAGCAGATCACTGGCGGGCCTGGTGAGCCAACAATGTTGGGCGGCACTACCAGAAATACCGGCCGGGTGCATGCGTGTAGGTGGTGAGTTTTCTGATGTATGCTTGTGTACTTAGAGAACTGATTTTTAGATCCCCCTAGAGAGGGTAGGTGGGCTCTTTTATAGATGCAAGAGTCCACCCTTACATGGTAAGTTAATAAGATTAGGAAGCCTAATCTAATCACAATGGATTTGCACGATATTAGGAGAGTTTCCTAAACGGATTAGGAAACCGTTGATTCTTTCCTAATAGAGTCCTGGCTGCATAAGGAGACTGTTAGGGAAACACAAACGGAGCCGCGCCTCCCGGGGAGTCGCTGCGCCTCATACCCGAGCTGTTAGACACCCCGGACGGTAACGACTGGAGACTCCGGGAATGTGGGCCCTATGCCCCCTATTCCGGCCTATCCAGGTAATTAACTGCTGACGTGGCGGTTGGTCTTTGACAGGATATTTCTGGACGTATCAGCTGCCCCCCATTTTCGAAGTTGATGTGACGTTGCGTCGGATGAGGTTTGAAAATTAAGCATGTCTTCCAAGATACCGCTCGGGAACAGATAAGGATTTCACTAGAGCCGGGGTCGATTAGGGTGGTCCGTCGGGACACTGACCGAACGGTGACCAGGCGGGACCCCGGGGCACCAGATGCCACATGCCCAATAGCTACTGGTCTGGTTAGGATCCGACGACTTCAGTGTGGAGTAACCGAATCGATCGTTGGGCAACCGAACCATCACGTCACGCATTCAATGCTCACGTCTTCTGAAGCGACGCCCCACGTGCTTGAAGCGACCGTTCTGGTGGGAGTGCATACGAGCCGTTCGATCAGCATCGATCTGAGCCGTTCGCGGTGTCTATATAAGGGAAACCTGTTCATTCCAAAATTCACTACACACTCGACGATCAAATCTACCGAGCGATCTTTGATAGCAACATATTCCCGAGCTTTTTCCCCCTCTGTTCTCACTACTCAGACTTTTCTCAGATGGCTTCCCATTTTGATCTGAACTTCGAAGACGGACTTAGAACTTTTCGAGAAGATTGCGAAATTCCCGACGACATCGGAGTTCGCCCCTACATCGAAGGGGAGGAGGTAGCCTTCCCTTTCGTCCTTATTAGTAGCTATCTGCTGCTGGTTGTGGGGCTTCCCTTCCCTCTCCCGGCCTACTTCTGCGACCTGCTGCAGGGATTGCACATCCCGCTGTCTAAGTGTCGTCCGAATGTCGCCCGTCTCCTCTGGGGCATATCGGTGCTGAACCAGAGACTCGGGCTGTCCCTTCGCATAGTGGACGTTGCCAGATGCTATGTCCTGGGCATCGACCATGGGGAGCCCTATGTACGACCCGGGGCCGAGGGGAGAAATCTTGTCCAGGGCCTGGACTTCCCAAATAAGAAATGGCGACAATATCCTCAGGTCGTTGTTTCCGGTAATTGGCTGGTGGACCCTGAACTCCGTCCTCCTGCGGCCTTTGATGCCAATCTATGCAAGACGTCCTTCACCGCCTTCCGCGGCATTGCCCATGCTGCTACCAACACAGATTCGATTGACCGAGCAATCGAGGTCGGCCTGACATTCTCAGATTTGACCGGGGGTCCTACTGGTGAGGTTGGCGGCGGGGCTTCATCTGCGGCCCTCGCCGCTGCTGCCTCCGGGTCTCGCCGCTATACTCGATCCATGGCTACCGGTCCGCGTGCTACAAGCAGGGATGCAAGCCCGCCACCAGGCCCGTCCAGGAAGGGAAAGGAGAAGGCAGTCGGGGAAGGATCTCTACCTCCACCAAAGAAAAGTCGGGTGGAATACCCGACCGGCCTTCACGTGCCCAGCTCTTGGACCGGCCTCTCCCTTGGTAACCTGGAGGGTCATCTTCAGGAGGTTGAAAAGCAGACCGCTCACCTGCAGACGGGCTCTGCCATGCAGGAGGTGGATATTCACGCCCTCGAGCTCACTGTACAGGAGCTGGTGGCGAGGATGGCGGCCTTGGAAGAGGAAGTCAAGGCTCTGAAGGGCAAGGAACTTGAAGGCTCCTCTTCCTTTTTATCTTCTGTTTTTTCTTTACCGGGAAGGCTATTATAACTGCCCCCGATTCTCTATATAGTTTATTTTTTATAGCAATAAAAAGGTCCTCGAGGCCAACTCTTTCTTTCACTCTGTTCTTCTAACTGTTTATTATCGCTGTACTACACCGGGCAACTAATACCCGACCGGTGTCTCAATGCGTCCGGGTTGCGGCAACTCTGGCCCGGACCACCGCTGCCTTGTACCAACCAATCATTAGTCTGGTCAAAATCTAACGATGGTGGTGTGGTCATAACCGAACTGTTTGCAGGCTAATCGAACCGTCTTGTCACGTATTTAATGCGCGCGCCTTTTGAGGCAACTCTTCACGTGGCCGAAGCAACAATTTAGGCGGGAAATCTCCTGGACCGCTGGATCTGTTCTGATCTTGGCCATCCACAGCTCTTAAATAAGGAATATTTGCCCCATCTCTTGGATCCCTTCTGCCTAGACGAGTATCCCTGAGCGACTTTGAGAGTGAAGAGAATCCCGAGCGAGACTCACGAACCCCTCCTACGCTTTACATTTTGTAAGTTTTCCCCATTCCTGAACTTCCATCTGTTACTTCCTTCTTTCTCCCCCTGTCCTTTTTCAATTCTGAGTAAGGCTGGAGATATCGAGTCTAGTGAAGTTCGAGCGGGAGTGGGATTTCTTCCTCCTTAGATTCTGCGCGTTTTTTTAAGTCGGGCGGAACTTTAATTCAGTTGAACCGAGCGGGCATTCCTTCGGCTATTTTGGGGGAGTGTTACCTAGTGCTAAGGAGTATCTATTCGCTGCCGTTCAGGTTAGTGACTCTGCCCCTCCTGTACACTAGGCTTGGGGTTTCCGACCCATACTTAGGTCGTAGTTTGCATCCGTACCTTGCTGTTGGAGTATCAGAGATGGAACATTCCGATTTCAATTCCGCGTCAAGATCAGATAGTGAACGGTATTGGTCAGGATCCCCCGGTACCAGTCTGGACCGGCTTCCTGCATCCCTGACCGATCACCAGAGCGGGGCCAGGATTCCCGCTCGTCTGTCCAACAGCGAGTCTACCCAGGAGGCCCCTGTTGCCTCCGTCTCGAGGGGTTCGGGCGACGAGTTGCCCAGGGAGACTGATCGCGTAGTGTTCGCTTGTGAGTCCACTTTCTCTGTATTGCGTCCCCAAGACCTTCTCCGGATCAGGGAAAGATATTCTCTTCCTGATGGTTGCACCTTAGCCGTAAACCCTGGCGGCGCTCACCTCTATCAGTCAGGGTTCGGCACCCTGTTCGAGGACGCTATGATGGCGGGCCTCCGACTACCCCTTCACCCTATTGCCCGGGATGTCCTGATCTATCTCGATATCGATCCCGGGCAGCTGGCTCCTAATGGGTGGAGATTCTTGATGGGGTGTATATCGCTGTGGCCTCAGGTGTTTGGGTACGAGCTTACCCTCCAGGAGTTTCGGTGGGCCCACCGACCATTCTCTGTGCACCGAGAGGTGGGGTTTTTCTCATTTTCTGCCCGTCCGGGTAGGAAAATTATTGACAATTGCCCCAGCAACAACAAAGGGTGGAAGGGCAAATTCTTCCAGGTGTCCACCCTTCGCCTCTGCGACAGGGCTCCGGGGACCCAGCTGAGGACATCCTAGGCTGGGGAGTTGAGGGGTAAGACCGCCCATCCGACTTCGTCCGTTCTTTTGGTTTTAGGAGCGCAGTGGATTACTAACTAATTTCATTCATCTGTCCACAGCTGGCTCAACAGAACCTCCCAAAATCCCTGAGTCGTGCCAGGCCAGGATCTCGGACCTAGCAGAGTTGCCCACCAGTGTTTGGAACGTGTTGTCCCGAACAGGGGCTTTCGTCGAGACCTATTCCCCCGAGGAGCCCGTTCCAGCCCCCAGCTTTTTACCCCTCATCCCCGGTGAGTTCCCAGGTTGCCTTACGGGTTAGCCCTGCACTTGTCCTTATCGTTTCTCACACTTCTGACCATGCGATCTTGTTTTTTTGCAGAAATGGCCCCCAAACGCAATTTGGAGCAACTGAGGGAGAGACAGGCTGCTGCCGCCGCTGCCGCTGCTACTCGGATGGCGATCGCCCAGGGGAAGAGGCCAGCCACCGAGGCCCTGGGCGGTGAGCGCCCGCTTAGACGCATTCGCCACGGGACGGTCAACCGTTCGGACCTTGTGGGGACATCGGCTCCCCAAATGTTGGCTGTTGAGGAGCCCGCACTCTGGGCTGAAATTCCGTTCGGTCTGTCCATGGGTGGCCCTGGTGAGGTCCGGGAGAGGCTAAAGTCTGTCCTTATCCCGAGCCAGGTGGAAGCATGCGCCGGGCTATCTCCCCAAGACTTCCAAGGGTGGCTATATAGTCTTTCCCATCTGGTAAGTGTTCTGTCTCCCTTTAAATATTGACCCACTCCCCTTTTATTTGCCTAACCGATCTCCATCCTCTCGTCGCAGGTTGGCTGTATGGCCGCGGGGTCCGAGTCCCTCCTGTCTTCCCTGGCCGGGAGGGTCAGCGTCACTGAAGCCACCCTCTCGAAGGAGCGGGAAGAATTGCAGGTAGCAAAAGCCGCCTTGGCCGTCGAGACGAGCAAGACGAAGTCGCTGGCCTTGAGTTTTGGTACGGCTCAGGCAAATCTGGCGGCTGCTTTGGCTGATTTGGAGGTTTCTCGGGCCCTCACAGCGGCAGCTGAGGCCCGGGCCAAGGCGGCGGCCGAGACACCTGCTGCAGGGGCCTTGGAGGGCGTGTTTGATGATGGCTTCTTCGAAGATTATGACGATCTGAAGCGACGGGTAGCCCGGGATCACCCCGAATGGGTCCTTTCGGCCTACGAGGGGATTGACTCGGATTACTGGGATGTCGGTGAAGATCCTATAGCCGGTGAAGCTCCTGTGGTCGGTGAAGATCCTGCGGCCATTGCTGAGGCTGCTGAACTCGCCCCGGGCGGAGACTTGGGGACTGAGGGACTTGCCGTACCAAGGGAGCAGACTGGGGAGACCGAGGACGTAGTCAATGTGGAAGACTGAGTCCCCGGTCCTGCCTTGTTTTTCCTTTTTTATTTCGTTGCTTGTAGTTTTTTTTTCCTATTTTGGGGAGGCTACTACAACTGCCCCCCAGGCTTTGTACACTTTCTTCAATTAATGAAAAGGCCCTTGAGGTCAGCCTTCCCTTCCATTAACTTTGTTGTTTTTTGTACTATGCCTTAACACTTGCTAGTATCCGTAGGGTTTTGGCCGACCTAACACCTGCCTTAGCAAATGCTTTAGGACCGTAACCAACAGAACACCTAGTCAAACTTGCTAGTATCTGTAGGGTTTTGGCCGACCTAACACCTGCCTTAGCAAATGCTTTAGGACTGTAACCAACAGAACACCTAGTCGAACTTGCTAGTATCCGTAGGGTTTTGGGCGACCTAACACCTGCCTTAGCAAATGCTTTAGGACCGTAACCAACAGAACACCTAGTCAAACGGTGTAATTCCCTATTTTGGCCTCAGTATTTCCCTTACTCCCCTGCCCCCCAAGCATTTTGCTAAGGCGGGAGTACGGTAGTACGGGAGTAAGTGGCCGTAGGAAACTGACCTGGAACATGGGTGGTTACAGGGGCATTTGAAGCTTGCCATCGTCGGCCACCTAGGGGTTCGGCCCCGTCGTCGGCTAGACCTAGGCAAAAGTTTAGTTAATTTCCTGTTTTTGGTCTAGTATCCTCTTGTCCCCGACCGCCTTGTGAAGGTGGGGGCGTGTTGAGGGGCGACCATAGGAAACCGACCTGGAACATGGGTGGTTGCAGGGTCCTTTAGTGCCTGGGTTTGGAGCCCGAGGTCTTTTGTGCCTCGGGGTTAGGCCCGAGGTCTTTTGTGCCTCGGGGTTATGCTCGATGTCTTTTATGCATTGCACGGTGTACTGACAGTAGTAAATTTCCGAAGTAGAACCATTTAACTTTATTTAAAAAAATTATAATCAATGTCGATTGTCCAATCAAAGCTATAAGAAAGAATTCTGCCTATAATACTAAACTCCCGTGGTCCGACACTACTGATAATACTTGCGAAGGTATTGCACGTTCCAAGGATGGGTGAGATCATGCCCGTCCATGCTTTGTAGCCAGTACGTTCCCAGTCGGTTAACCCGAATTATTTTATACGGGCCTTCCCAGTTAGCCCCCAACTTCCCGTGGCTTGGAATTCGGGTAGACTGGTTCACAACCTTGAGGACGAGGTCTCTAACTTGAAAGCTACGGTGCTTTACCTTGGTATTGTAATACCGCTAGACCATTTGTTTGTAAGCTGCCACCTTGAGATAGGCCTGGTCTCTTTTTTCTTCCACCAGGTCGAGTTCTGTCCTGAGGGCTTCTTCATTATCTGGGTCATTGAAGGTAGCCACCCGGTATGTGGGCAGCCCGAGCTCTGTAGGGACCACTGCCTCAAAACCATAAGTTAAGGAAAATGGGGTTTCGCCTGTAGCCGCTCGGGGGGTAGTGTGGTAGGCCCATAGGAGGGTCGGTAGGTCTTCAGCCCACAGGCCATTGGCGCCTTCAAGCCTTGTCTTAATCGACTGCAAGATTGTGCGGTTGGTTACCTCGGCCTGACCATTGGCTTATGGATGCTCGGGAGAAGAGTAATGATTTAGTATCCCATATCCCGAGTAGAACTGTCTGAAGATGGGTGTGTCAAATTGCCTTCCATTATCGCTGATCAGGACTCGTGGGATACTGAACCTGCTGAGGATATTTCTTTCCACAAAGCTTTCTATTTTCCGCTCGGTTATCGTTGCCAAGGGTTCGGCCTCCGCCCACTTGGTGAAGTAGTCAACAGCTATCAGAGCAAACTTAACTTGCCCTTTTCCTATCGGTAAGGGACCGACGATGTCAATTCCCCACTGGGCGAATGGCCAGGGACTGTGGACCTGTGTTTGGAGTTCCCCCGGTCGGTTAATCATGGGAGAGTACTGCTGGCACTTATCACACCTTCGAACATATTCCTGAGAATCTCGGGCCATGGTTGGCCAATAGTAACCTTGTAGTAGGGCCTTTCGGGAAAGTGCCCGACCTCCTACGTGGTTTCCGCACACACCTTCATGAATTTCGAACAGTATTGCTTGAACTTGCGTAGGATGAACGCAGCGGAGGTACGGGATGGTGAATCCCCTCTTTTAAAGGATACCGTTGAGAATATGGTATCGTGCCGCCCGGTATCTGACCCGCCTTGCTTCCTCTTTGTCGTCCGACAACCTTCCTGTTGTCAAGAATATCACGAGTGGATCCATCCAACTGGGTCCCTGAGTGACCGGGTCAACCTCCATGCCCTCTGAGCTGATCACATTTGGCTCGGGTAGGAAATGTATCCTTATCCCGGGCAATTCTAACTCAGATGACGAGGCGAGGCGAGCCAGCCGGTCAGCTCTGGTGTTTTCTTCTCTAGGTATCTGAGTGATGGAGAATCCTCTGAGCTATTTAGAAATCGCCCGGACGAGGGCCAAGTAGGCTACCATGCTGTCTTCCCGCGCTTCGTATTCTTGGTTTACCTGATTGATCACGAGCTGGGAGTCACTGTAGCCCTGGACCTGTTGTGCACTCATTGAGATGGCTAACTATAACCTGACCAAGAGGGCTTCGTACTCGGCCTCGTTGTTGGAGGCACGAAACCCAAACCTTAAAGCATATTCGAACTGGATGCCGTCGGGGATAGTCAGGATGATCCCGGCCCCACTACCTTGCTGGTTAGAAGAGCCATCGATATGTAGTACCCAGGTTAGGATGCCGGAGTGCAATCCGGGCGGTAAGGCCGGAGGCTCGGGTTCTTCGACTGGGTCTTCTGGATACGTAAACTCGACCAGAAAATCTGCGACGGCTTGTCCCTTGATGGCCGTCCAGGATCGGTAAGTTACTTCAAACTCTTCCAGTTCCAAAGGCCACTTGACGAGCCTCCCGGATGTGTCCGGTCGAGAGAGAATTCTGCGGAGAGGCTGATCGGTCAGGACTACAATGGCATGGGCCTGGAAGTACGGGCGGAGCCTTCGGGCTGAGGTGATGAGGGCGAAGGCCAGTTTCTCGATGCGGGAGTATCGACTTTCCGCGTCCTGCAATGCCCGGCTGGTGTAGTACACTGGGAACTGTATCCCGTACTCTTCCCGAATAAGAGCCGAGCTAATCGCCGACGGTGACACCGCCAAGTACAGGAACAATTCCTCTCCGGGTGCGGGTGTTGATAGTAGAGGAGGAAAGGCCAGATATTTCTTGAGTTCCTGGAATGCCTCCTCACACTCTTCTGACTATTGGAACGCTTTGCGGAGGATTTTGAAGAATGGCAGGCACCGGTCAGTAGCTCGGGACACAAATCTGTTCAGTGCGGCCACCCGTCCGGCTAGGCTTTGAACTTCCTTTGTTGATTTAGGTGACCGCATGTTGATGATAGCTTTGATCTTATCGGGGTTTGCTTCTATTCCCCGTCTGCTAACTAGATGACCGAGGAACTTACCGGACGAGACACCAAAGGTGCATTTGGCCGGGTTCAACCTCATCTTAAACCTTCTCAAAATGCTGAAGGCCCCGGCCAGATGTTCAAGGTGGTCGGTCTCGTCCCGGCTTTTGACCAGGAGATCGTCCACGTATACTTCCATGGATTTTCCGATGAGGTCTTTGAACATGAAATTGACCAGTCGCTGGTAGGTAGCCCTGACATTCTTGAGGTCGAACGGCATGACTTTGTAACAATACATGCCCTGGTCGGTGATGAACACTATATTCTCTTCATTCCCGGGGTACATGCTGATCTGATTGTACCCCGAGTAAGCGTCCATGAATGAGAGGAGTGAGTGGCCGGCTGTTGAGTCGACAAGGAGGTCTATCCTAGGCAACGGATAGTAATCCTTGGGGCAGGCCTTGTTGAGGTCGGTGAAGTGTACGCACATTCTCCACTTCTCGTTGCTTTTCTTAACCAGGACAACATAGGCCAACCAATCAGGATAGTGAACCTCCCAGATAGAGTTCGCCTTTAGGAGCTTCTCGACTTCTTCGCTCACTACTTTTTGTCTCTCGAGGGCCATGCCCCTTCGCTTCTGCTTCACTGGGCGGCAATCCGGGCTGACGTTGAGACGATGGGACATTACCCGGGGATCAATCCCGGGCATGTCCTCATGACTCCAAGCAAAAATGTCCTGGTTTTGCCTTAGGAACTGGGTCAACTTTTCCTTCAAGGCGGGCTCCAGCAGTGCTCCTATGTTGACCGTGCGGCCTGGGTGCTCAGGATCCAGCACAACTTGCTCCAGCTCCTCCATTGGCCCTACCACGTCGTTCTGATCCTGGGGGTCCATTTCTTGGACGTTTAATGTTTCTGCGATCGCCCCCCGGTGTAACGGATTAACATAACAGCTCCGAGCAGTGGTCTGGTCTCCTCGCAAACACCCAGGTCCCTGGGGAGTTGGGAATTTCACGGTTAAGCTGTATGTGGAGACAACCGCTCAGGCCCTGTTGAGGGTCGGCCTTCCGAGGATGACGTTGTAGGCCGACGGGGCCTTCACTATCACAAAATTAGTTAGCATGGAAACCTGCTGTGGGTAGGTTCCCATGAGAACTAGGAGCTCGATTGTGCCGAGCGGTTGTGTGCTGGAGCCATTAAAACCAACCAGGGGAGTAGCGACTGGCCGGAGCCGATCCCTGGTTATCCCAAGTTGATCGAATGCCGTGGTAAACATGATGTCGGACGAGCTGCTCGTATCCACTAGCACCCTCTGGACCATGTAGTTGGCTATGGAAAGTGTTACTACTAACGGATCATCATGGGGGTAGTGGATACCCTGTAAGTCATCGGGCATGAATGTCAGGACGTCGGTTGGGAAGTATTCGGTGGATTGGACCTGCCAGACGTCCGCCCGGGACGCCCGGGCATGCCTCTTCCGAGCCGACTGTGAATCGCCTCCGCCGGACGCCCCTCCCGAAATCACGTGGATGAGACCAAGTGGTGGCAGGGGCTGACCGGGAGCTTGGGCATCCTTCCGGGGCCGTCTGTCCACTGTGACAAACTCGGCAAGATGTCCCTGCTCGATCAGCTTCTCGATCGCTATCTTCAATTTGAAGCAATCCTCTGTTTCATGGCCGTGATCCCTATGGTAACGGCAAAACTTGTCCCGGTTTCTCTTACCGGGCGGGGCTCTGAGTTTAGCTAGCTGCGGAAGCAGCCTCTGTGCCTCCGCGGCGGGCATCACCTCATGTATAGGCCGAGAAATGGGTGTGAAAGCTGTTGGGGGCTGGCCCCTAGCATCTTTCTGGTCCTGCTTCGGCTTCTTTCCCGGACCCTTCTCGGATCCCTCGCGCTTGCGCTTGGCCTTCGGCGATTCATCTCCCGCCTGGCTGGCACATTTCGCCTTTCAAGAACTCCTTGGTATCTATATACTTTCCAACTCTTTCCGAGAGCTCCACCAGGGTTGTCGGTCGGTCGCGATGGAACGACGTGGCCACCTTGGTGTGTTGGACTCCCGAATAGAAGGCCATGATTGCGGCCGTCTCGTTGAGGTTGCGGATCAGGAGCCTCTGCTGGTTGAAACGATGCACATACTCCCTCAAGGATTCCCCCTTGCGCTGCTTGACAGCTAGCAGCTGAGTGTCTGGTTGTGATCGGTCGAGCATCCCAACAAACTGGCTGATGAAAAGTTTGCCGAGGGCTTTGAAGTTGTCAACCGTCCGGGGCTTCAAGGCATGAAACCACTGCGCGGCTGATCCCTTTAGAGTACTGGGGAAGGCCAGGCATAGCAGCTCATCTATCATAGTGAACAGTGCCATCTGCACGTTATAGGTACGGATGTGGTCTACCGAACTCCCCGTGCCGTCGTATGAGCTAAGATGAGGGGGTTTGAACTTCTGCGGAATTGGAAATTGTGTCACCCGGGTGGTGTAGGGTGACTCTGTTTCTATGTTTGTGAGGTCGTGACCGGACTTGCTGTTCAGCCTCTCGATCTGCTACTACAGCTCCTCGACCTGGGCTTTGACGTCATTACGCCCGATTCTCCTTTCTGTGTCCCAGTGGTAGGTGGGGTCGGACGATGAGGCCTCATCGTCAAAGTGCGTCGACCTCGGGGATAGCACTCGGCTGTGGGTTCAGGATAGCCTGTGCCTAAGATCCCCCCGGCTTAGGATTGGTGGGTCATTGGCTGATTCCCGGGCTTTCCGTCCGGATGCTTCTCCCCTTGCAGCTCGCCGCCGGCCAATGATAATTCTGGCGTCCTCCACTTGGCGCGCTCGGCGAGGAATGTACCGAGGTCCTTTTTGCGAGCGCTTAGTAGCCTTGTTATGTTCTCCCTCTGCACGACGTTCTCGATCTGACGGGGACACCAGAGCAGACTGGGCTTGTCCGTGTGTCCGAGCGGGCCTTCGGCCAGGAACGGTCTTTTCAGGCTTCTTCTCCGACGAAGGGCCTTTCTCGTGGTCCTCGACCACCTTTTCGTGCTGGGCCATAAGCGCCTCTATCTGCTGTTGTGTCCGGAGCTGGCCCTCCAAGAGTTGCTCCAGCGCCGCTGTGACCTGTTCAGTGGTCATGGAGGTAGCCCGTGGCTCGATCTGCAGGTCTTCCTGACCGGTTGAATCGGCAGTTTTCTTATCCTTCTTTGGCGGCATGTCAATCAGTCAAAGATTTTTGTTGATGAGAAAACTGTGTCGATTTTCCCACAGACGGCGCCAAACTGATGATGCCGAAAATTGGTAAGAGTAATTTAAGAGGAAAGTGAAGCTGAAAAAGATTGGTATGTGGTTCGGTCCCGTTAACAAGGTGACCTACGTCCACGGTTGCGTCTATGCGCTCTCACTAGCAGATCACCGGCGGGCCTGGTAAGCCAACAATGTTGGGCGGCACTACCAGAAATACCGACCGGTTGTATGTGTGTAGGTGGTGAGTTTTCTGATGTATGCTTGTGTACTTAGAGAACTGATTTTCGGATCCCCCTAGAGAGGGTAGGTGGGCTCTTTTATAGATGCAAGAGTCCACCCTTACATGGTAAGTTAATAAGATAAGGAAGCCTAATCTAATCACAATGGATCACGATATTAGGAGAGTTTCCTAAACGGATTAGGAAACCGTTGATTCTTTCCTGATAGAGTCCTGGCTGCATAAGGAGACTGTTAGGGAAACACAAACGGAGCCGTGCCTCCCGGGGAGTCGCTGTGCCTCATACCCGAGCTGTTGGACACCCCGGACGGTAACGACTGGAGACCCCGGGAATGTGGGCCCTATGCCCCCCATTCCGGCCTATCCGGGTAATTAACTACTGACATGGCGGTTGGTCTTTGACAGGATATTTCTGGACGTACCACTTAGTAAATTAAAATTGCAAAACATTTAAAATTTAAAATTTTTTTAAAAGATAATAAGATGCATTAGTATTATTTTCTGTATGTTATTAGTATGTGATGCACTGTGCTAGTTTTTTTTTTACTATCTTAGTTATAGTATATTTTATGCTTTTTAATCTTCAAACTTTGAGCACGTTGTGACAACCTTGTACTTAGCTAAAATGGATTACTAAGCATAGCTTAGGCGTCTTTTGAGACTGTAGTGGAGACTAATAACCCAAGTGAGCTTTTGAGCCATTCTTTATTTTTGAGGGTTTTATAAAATTTCTCTTACTTTTTGAAAAGCGTATTAATTCGTTGAAAGTCTCAATTTTCTTCATTTTGACTGATCACTAGAAGATAACGTTCAGGATTTACCAAATCTAGAGCTCTTGAATTCACCATAATGAATAATCCAATGAAATTAAAAGATGATTTTGGCCATCTTCTGACCATACACGTATAATACAGCCTTGGCCTACCTATATGTTGTTCCTCTATTTCACTCTTTTTGTGTTACCATAATTACCTTGTCATTACAATTCCTGAAATCTATGCCAAACTCCAAAATACGAGTTTGAGTTTCTTTTCTCTACCTAGGAGTGATTGGAATGTGTAGCAATAACAAGAAGTTTGATTGTGTGAATAAGGGAAAGTTGGCAAAGAAAAAATTAATAAAGAAAAAATATGAATATGCCAATGGTTGCTACAAAGGAAAAAAATAATAATAAAAAGAAGAGCGAAAAAAAGAAGAAAAAAATAGATAAAAAGAGAAGAGAGAGATTGGAGATGTGGGGAAGTTTGAAAAGTTGTAGCAGATATTCCAATCACATCCTTTAACCTAGTTGAATATCACGACCCTCTTTCTTCTTAATCGAACACCTTTTTCTCAAAGTCTTAATGATTTTAAGTAAATTGGATTTGAAGTTAAGGTAATGAGAGAGTTCTCCACGATATCTCACTCTTCTAGTGAAAAGTATCCTTTCATGAGAATTTATGCACTAAAATTTCCGTTTTTCAATTTATATATGAGAAACATTAGAGTCCATTTACATTCATTCTTTATAGCTTCCATATCATGAGTGAAAATTATTACACCTAATTCAGAGTGATTTCATCTTGAGAGTGTAATCCCGGTGAGAGTTGAGTCAAAATGAACGTCTTGATAGCGTCTTAGGTTATACAAGCTTTGAAATTAAAATTTTGTACTTTGGTTGTCCATTCACACAGACACTCACACTTGATGATTAATAGGTATGGAATATTTGAATGACTTTGATAGTAGATTAACTATAATGTATGCGTTGCATGGCTATGGTATACTCGAGAGTTTCATGAGATTGTTGAGTTTAACTACATTGCTAAATGAGAGGAAAAATTCCTTGAAAACATTTAAACGATAACCATTACCATAAACATGAATTTTGTGGGTAGATTCACTGCAAACCCTCACGAGACAACACTCGTCCACTAGGCGTAACCTTGGGGTTTTAAGGCTTGTTGCATACGCTAATGCAATCGTGATTCCTACGAAAGTGAGTTAAGATTTTTACTTTCTTTTGTTTTCAATTTCTAGAGTTCAAATAAACATTGCTGTAGTTCGCTTCATTGCTAGGGACTAGCAACGAGCTAGTTCGGGGGTGTGATTAGAGGTGAAAAGTGCATGTTCATAGCGTATTACATGGTCTTTTAAGCATACTTTTATCCCCAAGTCCCTATATTTAAATAAATATCAATGATTAAGTGTTTTCTATGATGTTCAGACTCAAACACGTGTTTTTACACTATTTTACAGGTCATGGGAAGCAATCGTTGCATAGAAAGTGATTCTGGTGGAGAGAACAACGGAAGCAGCTGAGAAATGCCATTTTTGACATTACAGACTTTAGATTTGAAAGATTTACCTAGAAATATAAAATGTAGAGCTTTGAGTTACGGTCGCGTGGCCGCAAACGGGAGGTCAATCTGAGGTTCGAGTGAAAAGATATGGCCATTCTCGCATCGGTACGTAGAGTTGTCAAAATTAGAGAAGTTCATGCCCTTGAAGAGAGTTTAATCGATTAAGACTTTGATTGATCGAACTAATTTCGATGGTTTGAGCTTTATTTTCCCCCAAAAGTTGCCTATAGTCTCCGGGAACCATATAAATAAATCATTTTGATGCCAGACGAAAGGAGGACGCTCCAGAACGCGAAAAATAGCAGTTTTAGGTTAGTTTTAAGGTTAGATTAGGAGTAGATTAGATTAGATTCTTATTCTTCTTCATATTTTCTATTGTTTTTATTGAAGATTATTGAAGATTTCAAGTTTATTTCAGATTATTTCCAGGTTTTTCTTTTCTTTTTATTTATTTGATTGTTTATTAGTTTAGATGTTTATGATTGCTCTAGTTTACTGTTTCTGTATTAGTTTTATTATGTTTTCGTAGTTTAGACATTGGGAATATGTGATGAAACATTGATTCCCAACCTCTGCCATGCAATCTTTAGAAACCTTGGGCTCGATCGACCGAAGATATTTCGATGGATCGAACCAGAGCCATAGTCAAGTGATCGAAGACATTTCGATTGATTGAAGGATGATGTTGTCCGATCGATCGAGAGTGCTTCAATCGATCGAACCTGTTGATTCCTAAGATGATTCTTTTAAGTATTCCAAGACTTTATATTTTAGAAATCTATCATCAAATTATCCCTATAAGCTCAGTTTGTCACAACAATTTTTAGAACTTATAGTCTTAAGGCCTTTTCTTCAATGACTTTTGAAAACCACTTTGAATGCTAACACCATTTAGAGTGCAAGTATTAACCATTGTTTTAAATCGTCTTCTAAGTATTTTAAATCAATTATGATGAGATAGTCCCGGTCATATAAGGGTTATTGATTCTATATCTTTAGAAAAATATAGAATACTGAAGAGGAATGAACTCCATAGAACATTAATGAGTATGCATGGTAGATTGTTCGGATCAATGTGGATTGACTATTTCCAACACCTTTAATTTATTTATTTCTTTAGTTGTGTTTCTTTATGCTTTAGTTTATTAATTAGTTTAATTTAATTAATTAGGATTCGTTGGAACTTTCACTCCTACAATTCATCTTTTCTTTTTCTTTAGGTTGTAACTTAGTGTATATTTTTCCTATTCCTTCCCTGTGGGATGGACTTGGACTTATCCAGTATTACTTGCACGATCACCTACACTTGGGTGTTGTACAAGAGTGCATAACTTTTTAGTCATGTCAGATGCGATTCAGGAAGGGGTGATTAAGAAAGAGGAACAACCGAACAGATATAGGAGGCCAAACTACGGGTCAAACGGAGGATATTCAGGAAGTCACACTGGATGCACCGACGTCAATGCACTGAGTGAGCCGGATAGAAAATTTGATCTAACAAGGAGGGAAGGAGACAAGCAACCAAGGAAGTTCTCAGACTTGGGGGTATCGATTTTAACCGATCTTGATAGGTTGATGACAAATGGACACCTTTGTCCTGGAGCCTCGATCTTTACAAAATCCGCTCCCTCCGAGCTTTCGAGAGGACCTCTATTGCAAGTTTCATCAATAGAAGAGCCATGCTATGGATCGGTGCATAAGGCCGAGACATGAAATCAATACCTCATTGATAACAAAGTGATATTGGAGCCGCCTGATCACTAAAGTTGGGAAACCAAAGAACCCATACTAGTTGCTGGAAGATTTGATAATCTGTACTCTGGTAATCCGTCGAAAAGGTGTGGAGAAGAAATGAAAAAGCAAATGGATTGGTGGGTTCGAGAGACTAATAAACCCGATGGCCGAGACATGGATCAGGTGGAAGACGATCTATGGCATGCGAGTGACAAGGAGATGGAAATGGGGAAAGAAAGTTCGAACGCTACTTCAGAAATCGATAATTTGTGGGCAAAAGAGGAGGTCAGTCATCTAACCCGATCTGGTAGACACTTTAAACCGCATGAGCTAGAGGAGGATCATCCGGGGATAGAATTAGACAAAGGGATATAGAAGATGAATGAGGAAGAAGAGGAACATAGGGTTCTGAAGCAAATGAAGAAGACTTAGGCTAATATCACCATCTGGGGTTTGTTGATCGCTTCCAAACGTCATAGACAGGCAGTTCTGGATGCCCTGAATCAGTCGGATGTTTCTATCGACACAGCACCGGAGGACCTCGTGGGAATGATCAGTAAAATTTTGACTTTGGCCATCACTTTTTCCTCAAATGACCTACCCCCTGGAGGGCCCATTCATAATAAACCGTTGTAGGTCACTGTTGAATGCTTAGGGAATACTGTACCCGCTTGTCTCGTGGACAACTGGTCTACTCTAAATACTTGTCTGTTTCGGACATCCAAGTAAATGGACCTAGACGAGTCGACTTTCATACCATCTGAATAGAGGGTAAGAGCACACGACAACACCCAAACGGTCATGGGTATAATCATTCTCAGTCTCACTATTGAACCTATGGAAAAAGAAGTTGAGTTCCAGATCATCAACATCCCTGCTTCTATTAACTTACTTTTGGGAAGATCGTGGTTAGACAGCCTGGGTGCGGTCAACGATTCATCAGAAAGTCAAGTGTGTTTGGGGGAACAAGGTTTGCGATATTCTCGGAGATAGTTGGGTTCGTCTGTCTTAAGCTTCGTTAAGCGCACCAGTTCTAGAGATACAATTGCAAGAAGAGGAAACAAGTTTGGGAGGGTTTGAATTCATTAACATATTGGAAGGGATAAAGCCAAGGGAGTTCCTGCCATTGCATTTCGATCAATATGCAAACCTGCTGGTCGCTAGGATTATGAAAAGGATGTGTTTCTTCCCTAGAATGGGACTCAAAAAAAATCATCAAGGCTTGCCAGAGTTTCTAAAAATCCCCACACAGACTCATACATATGGTCTGGGTTATCAGCCGTCGAAGAAAGAGTTGAGAGAAAAAAAGAAAGCAGTTGATGCGTCGATGACCCCTTACCAGAAAATGCTCAACAGTTACTTTGTGAAAGAAGAAGAAGATTTCCCCTTTTGTGGCTTCCCAGAACCATGGGTGGATCAGAAAGACAATTGCCTAAAGCCAGGGTTTGAGATCTTCTTCTTCCATGATTTCTCCAAACATGAAGACCCGTATTTGGAAGCGTCCGTGAAATATGCTACTGTTAAAGATTGGATCGGTGCGCTAGAGGGACCAGTTATGCAAAAATTGTTGGGCGAAGGAAGCACGAAAACTGAAGAAAAAGGTCAAGAAGGGGTTATAGAAGCCGAGGTCGAGGAAGGATATGTTAAGGATGTAGTGGAAAAGGATGGGGTGGAAGAAGTGTAGGTCGAAGACAAGGGGGATGACATAGAAGAACCAAAGGAAGCAATGACGGAAAGAGGGGACGAAAAGGGAAAGCTTCCAGACTGCGACACTGTGGTGATTAAGCAAGGAGGCAACAAAGAATGGGTTTTCGAGTCTAGTGATAAGTACCACCCTCCCCAGAGTCTGTAGTGGGGGCATATGAGGCATCTTACTATTGCCATGTCTGTTGTAATCACTCCAAACAAAGTTAATGAAAGTATGACTAATTCTGCCTACTCGAATGCGCTTAATGAATGTGATGACCATGAAATACCATGTGAATTGCATAAACTAATTGAAAAAGAAAAAGAATCTGCATGTAAAATCATTGAGGATACTCTAACAATAAATCTGGGAATCGATGATAATCCACAAAATGTTTTATTGGCTCCACACTTAGCAATGAAGAAAACAAAGAATCGATCAATCTATTAAATGAATTCAAAGATGTTTTTCCATTGCCTTATAGTGATATGCCAGGTATTGATTCAGATATTGTCCAACATCATATCCCCCTCTTTTCTAACTCAAACCATTAAAACAAAAATTGAGGGCAATGAGGCCTGAATGGGCACTTAAAGTAAAGAGGAAGTTGAAAAGCAGTTAAAAGCTTGATTCTTGATGGTCACCGAGTATCCCGAGTAGATTGCCAACATTGTGCCGGTCCTAAAGAAGGATGGTCATGTTAGGGTGTGTGTGGATTTTCGAGACCTAAACAAAGCAAGCCCTAAAGATGACTTCCCTCTACCCCACGTCGACGTACTAGTCGATACACTGTGGGGCATAAGCTATTGTCTTTCATGGATGGATTTTTAGGATACAATCAGATTCTTATGGCATTAGAGGATAGGGAGAAAACCACTTTCATCACGCCTTAGGGCACATATTGCTACAAGGTGATGCCCTTTGAACTCAGGAATGCAAGGGCAATGGATCAGCGGGCCACCACCACATTGTTGCACTACATGATTCACAAGGAGGTGGAGGTATACATGGATGATATGATCGTAAAGTCTAAAAGGAGGGAAGGACACTTCGGGGCATTGAGGAAGTTCTTTGAGAGGTTGAGAGAGTTTAGAATGAGGCTGAACCCTCAAAAGTACACCTTCAAAGTTATTACTGGGAAGTTGTTAGGATTCCTTATCACCAAAAGTGGAATAGAGGTGGACCCGACCAAAATAAAAGCCATAGTTGAAATGCAACCGCCAAAGAGCGAGAAGGAGTTGAGAGGATTCTTAGGCAGAATATAGATCATTAGCCGCTTTATTTCAAAACTCACCCTAACCTGTGATCCGCTGTTCAGATTGATCAGGAAAGAAGAAAAGTTCTAGTGGGATACCCTTTGCCAACAAGCCTTCGATAAAATCAAAACCTATCTCCAAAAACCAACTATCCTGACACCACCCTCACCTGGAAAGCCTTTATTACTATACCTTTCTGTGTCCGAATATTCAATGAGATGTATGATGGCTCAAGTAGGAGGAGAAGGGCATGTGGAGAAGGACATTTATTATTTGAGCAAACGGGTGACCAGATATGAGCTAAAATATTCGCCCTTAGAGAAAGCATGTTGGGCCTTAGTCTGGTGTACCCGTCGCCTTAGGCACTACATGTTAGCCTTCCCCGTAACCCTAATATCCCGAATGAACCCACTCAAATGCCTTTTTGAAAAACCTGTTTTAACTAGTAAGATTTCCCGATGGACCATGATGCTTGCTGAGTTCGATATTAAATATGTCACTGCCAAATCTGTGAAAGGGAGAGCTGTCACTGAGTACCTGGCCGATCTTGCATTAGAGTCCGAGGAGAAGGGTGAGTTTCGATTCCCAGATGGAGTGATGGGAATAGAGGAAGATCTTTGGAAGATGTACTTCGATGGAGCGGCCAACCAATTGGGCTATGGGGTAGGAATCATCCTTGTAGCACCTAATGGAACCCCTACCCCATTAGTTGTTAAGATTAAGTACAACTCGACCAATAACACAGCAGAATACGTGGCATACGTATTTGGGATAGAAGCGGCCTTGGCCCTAAAAGTCGAGAGGATTAATGTTTTTGGAGATTCTAACCTGATTATATCCCATGTACAAGGTGATTAGAAGGTGAAGCATGAGAAGTTAAGGCCTTACCACGAATACCTGGAGAGCTTGAAAGCACGATTTAAGAGGATCTCATTCTATTACCTTCCCCGTGAGGAGAATCAGCTAGCCAACTCCCTAGCAACCCTAGCCTCAATGATTTAGATCCCCTCAGGAGTCACCATGATTCTGCTATCCATAAAAATAAGGAACCAACCTTCATTTGAGACGATCGCAACCATAGAGGAGGAAGGTGAAGTGCCATGGTATGAGGATGTTTGGAATTTCATTAAAAAAGGAGAGTACCCTGAAGAAGCTTCAGAGAAGGACAAGAAGGTGATTCAAAGATTCTCTGCTCAATTTGTGATTTACGCGGATAAATTGTGGAAGAAGTCTTACACCAGATATAATCTGGAGTGGCTATTTGGAAAAGAGGCCAAGAGAATGATGAAGGAAATACATGAAGGAGTTTATGGGCCCCATATGAATGGGCATATGTTGGCAAAGAAGATAATCCAGCAAAGATATTATTAGATAACCTTAGATAAAGATTGTTGTGAATACGTCAGAAGATGCCATAAGTGACAGATCCATACAAATCTGATGCATACCCCACTGTCCCAACTCTACAACATGACCATACCTTGGCCATTCTACGTATGGGGTATCGACATTATTGGAGAAATAGTTCAGGAAGACTCCAATGGACACCAGTACATAATTGTGGCAGTTGATTATTTTACTAAGTGGGTGGAGGCTGCGTCATACGCGACTTTGAAGGCTAAAGATGTAGTGAGCTTCATAGAGAAAAACATAATTTGCAGATAAAGAGTTCCAAATGAGTTCATTTCAGATCATGGCAGTCATTTCCAGGGAGAAGTCATCCCACTCTTGGAGAAATACAAGATCACTCGTCACCAGTCGTCCCCGTATAGTCCTCAAACGAACGGAGCAGTAGAGGCAGCGAATAAGAACGTCAAAGTAATCTTGGGGAAAATGACAGACACATATAAGGATTGGCATGAGAAACTGCCATTTACACTATGGGGATACCGGACCTTTGTAAGAACCTCTACAGGAGCCACGCCCTACTCCTTGGTTTATGGGATGGAAGATGTCCCCCAGTTGAAGTAGAGATACCCTCTCTTAGGGTTTTGGCAGAATTTGAGATAACTAAGCTAGAGTGGATACAGGGAAGATATAAAGAGTTGATGTTGATTGATGAGAAAAGGTTGGCCACAATAAACCACACTCAGGGATATCAGCAGAGGATAGCTCTTGCTTTCAACAAAACGGTTCACCCAAGGAAGCTTGCTGAGGGTGACCTGGTCCTCAAAGAACTTAAAGCGCCTGTTTATGACCCTAGAGGAAAATTCAAACCCAATTGGGTCGGGCCATACATCATTAAGACTCTCCTTTCCAAAGGAGCCACCTATCTTATGGACCTGGACGGGGTTAAATTTAAATAGCCAATTAACCTCGATCGCTTGAAAAAGTACTTTGCATGAGATCACTCCTTTCAAAACCTCCTGCATTGATGAACTACGCTTGACCTGATTCTCGCTAGAAGATACGTAGGTAACCTACTCGGTTCGATCGTTAATAAAATTGCCCAAAAGGCGCTTTCCTTCAAACCTCGGCTGAACTACTGCAGACCTGATACCCACTCGGGAATAAGTAGGCGGGTCCTCAAGACCCTTGGTCCAATTAAAACCAGAGAAGCAAAACCCTGTGTCTCGAGTTTCCCTATGCTATGCTAGGGGCAAATTTGCATTTTCCTGAAACCACATCAAAGCCCCAAAACCAGGGGCAAACTTCGTTTCCCATTCGAAGAACCCAGATAAATATCCTAACCCATCTCCGGATCTACTGGCTATCAAAATACATATTATGTGAAAGAACAAATGAGAATTCATGGTATAGAACGATTAAAATTTTAAGCAAGACTCAAAGCAAGATAATAAAAAGCCAAGTAAAAACATTGAAAGGAAGATTTTCATAACTTTAAAGATCATTCGGAAGAGTGAACACCTTGGTTGAACATGTTAGAAAATTTCCTAAAAAAAGGTTCTTTGAAAGGGGAAAATCACATTCAAAAGCGCAGAAAAGTAGACACGACTCATCAGAAATTTTGCAAAATAAAGATCTGTCTTGTTTTGATTTCAACTATGTATGTCTATGAAATATGTCTCTCAACCAGAGTCCGGATCTCCCGAAGATACTCAACAGTGGGCATGACTGAAGCAGAGATTCTCTGAAAAGGAGCTGCCATCCTGTTGTGCCAAGCCTTAGTAAAAGCCTTCACGATGGAAGGGCGTATGACAGAACTCCTCGTAAAATCTACAGTAAAATCCTTAGTAACATCTTGGAGAAATCTGTACTGATGAACTACCTAGCCAGGGATATAGAAGGTAGTAACATGTAAGCCAGGTAACCAGATGCCAAGTTGCTTAGGAAATCGTACTGCAACAAAGCAATAGGTCCACTGCGGGCAGACCCAGCAAATGTCATCAGGGGAGAGACCTCGAAGACAATCAAACTAGGTGGCGACAGAGTGGAATAGGTGGTGGATCTCCACACAATCATATGGAAGAGACATGCGAAGGTATAGGGGATGGATGAAGAGGTCTAGACTCTCCGTTAGCCAAACATGTAAGTTAAAGGGTGCTCTGACAGATAACATGTCCCTGGTAGTATGGGCATGATCCAATCCTATCAGAGTCTCACCAAGGACCAACATGACAGCACTCTTCATTTCCCACAGACCACAAGCAATGGGTATGAGAACATCGGAAGATGATTGAAAGTAGAAATATGAGAGCATAGCAACCGATAATGCACTGTGTCGTATAATCTGGTACCAACTATCATAGGGATCCCCCATGGGAACATAGACAGAGGAAAGGAACTCAAAATTAATCCGCATGTCATGAATAAAAGAGCCTGCAGCATTCCGGGATATATGAAGAAGAGCGGCTAAGTCCTGAACATAGCTGACCTGTACTAGTAGAACTGTCAGATCCGCAAAAGGATCGCCATGGAGAATAGCACTGAACTCCTCAAACAAGGGGCATACTTCCTGATAACAAAAGTAGAAGACATGGAGTATAGGATCCCTACACTGGATAGCAGCTCAAAGCAAACCTTCATTCTAGGTCATCCGCCGAAAAGGCAAAAGATCCTTCAGCAAAAACACTCAAAGTTAAGCCTATCAATACCTGAGAGAGTACCCATCTATAGGAAGAGGAATTGAGGATCAATGGGAGCCATTTGAGAAGGAAATGAAACAGGGAAAGAAGTGTTTTGCGGAGTTTTTGGGGAAAAGGGGGTATAAAAGAGAAATCGATCTGCCCAGACCACCCAGCGGCACTCGAGATACCGAATGGCACTCTAGAGATTGCCGCGCGACAGTCTGTGAATGCCTGTCACGACCCATCCCACTACGCGTGGAAATAGGACACGTGGCACGCCACCAAGGCTCATCCAACAACAATATAATTATACGCAGCGGAAAGAACTTACAAAACAACCCTGGTATTTTAAAACTTAGGAAACATTCCCTCTCTGAGTTGAAAATACATTGAAATTAGAGTTATAAAAAGTTTTGGCCAAGTGAAAACACATTTCAAAGAATCAATTCAGAATTCAGAGGTTCAGTCGACTGCCCAGTCGACTGCACTAGTGGTTCAGTCGACTGTGCCTGGCAGAACCTAAAATCCTAACTCTCAACAGAGGTCCAGTCGACTGCTCAGTCGACTGTGTCAAGCAGAACCATAAATACCACAAATTGCAGAGGGGTCCAGTCGACTGATCTGGGGATCCAGTCGACTGCTTTTCCATTAATAGAAGCAGTAGCCAAAAATCTACAGTGTTCAGTCGACTGTCCAAGGGGCCAGTCGACTGCTTTGCTTACTATTCACTTTCAGTGTCTCAATCCAACGGGATCCAGTCGACTGACCCTGGGTCCAGTCGACTGCTCCCCTGCAGGCAGCCCTGTATTGAAATATTAACAACTCAAACTTCTCAAACCCAACATCAAACTCAACCAACACCAATTTCAACATTTAAAACATAACTACAGACGTTCAATTACAGTATTACAATACTGAGAAACTAATCCATGATTCTATTACAACATTCTACAAGATTCAAATCCTTATACAAGTTTTAGGATTAAAACAAAAACATTTACAAAGGAGATTTCTCCGGCGTTCATCGGCCTCACTCCACACACTTCTTCTTGTCCTTCTTTTTACCTGCAATGGAGTACATCTCCACTGCTCAGCTATATGCTGAGTGCACAATTCTAAATGTATGCTTATATGATAATTCATGGTTTAAGCATCTAAAACACATAAAAATAGTCTCTAGGGTGAGTGGTACGCATTCATCCGGTAGCGGCAAGTCCAAGCCTTAAACCGCGATGTCAATGGCAAGTCCAAGCCTTCAACCATTACATCCCACAAGTGCCATGGCAAGTCCAAGCCTACAACCATGCACAGTAGCCGTCGCTACTAAAATTCTCAAACAACGAGAAGCTTACTCCGGCATGAATTTGCACCAAACTCCCCTTTGACCCAAGTAGACACATAGCATGCTCACATAAACAGTTATACGTGCTTTTATCATAATTTCACGTGCATAATTAACGGGCCTAACTAACACATGAATTTCGCCCGGATCCAAGAATATCAAAAATGATGTCCAAAACATGAAAATCCATATATTCATAGATCTAGAATTCATACCTCGTGCGAATCTCTTCAAACTTTGAAGGATCGTCTAGGGGACTAAATAATCGCCGGATTTCAAATTATACGCGATTCCTACGAGTTTTACCTGATTTTTCCCAAAAGTCTAGAATTAACATTTTTACAAAAATTGGCCAATCACGGCCTAAGTGGTATCAAAACGTAGATCTTACCTCCACGAGTTCAAATCTGAAATATGAAGAAAATCTGACGGACGAACGGTCGTCGATCGGCGTCGTAAAGCCCGTAGAACTCAATCTCCTTTCTCTCTCCTCTATCTAGATATTTGGCAAATGTTTGGATGAGATTGAAATCTCATCTCAACCTATATATAGACAAACCTTCGGGGAATTACGCTTACCTCCCCGCAAGTTTCTCAAAACTTCTAGTTAACCCATGAAACGTCGCATACGTCCATTTTATGCCTTTGCGAGTGAAAACTATAAATTTCAAAAGTTTTCAACTAGGTCTCATTTGGGTCCAAAAGTTACGTCCGAAAACTAAATTCTGTGGAATCTCTACACAACCTACCTTTTTAATAAACGTGACACTCACGTTCTCACCACAGCTCTCAAAATGATATATAATAATATCGGGAATATCAGAAATTATACTACACAGGTAAAATTCACTATTCACAGGAATACCAGATAAATTCAAATAACATTTAAGTCATATAAATGTCATTTAATCATGCCAATGCAACAGGTGTTACCAATTCCTCGTGTCTCCACTAGACCCCTCGCCGTTGACTCACCGTCAACCACAACTCAAATTATTAATAACATTAATAATTTCTAAAACTCAATTATGCATGTTTTAAAACCATGAAATTCTGGAACGGGTGTGACAACTCTCCCCTTCAAAAAGGAAGTTTGTCCCCAAACTTTACCTCAAGCGTCGAACAAGTACGGATACTCATTCCGCATGTCTTCCTCACTCTCCCATGTAGCCTCTTCCACTGTATGACTGCGCCACAATACTTTTACCATCGGAATCGTCTTAGTTCTTAAGACTTGTTCCTTTCGATCTAGAATCTCGACCGGTTGTTCCACATAAGTCAAGTCCCCCTGAATTTGCAGCGGTTCAGGTACAATGATCTTACTCGCATCCGTCATACACTTTCTCAACATCGATACATGAAATACATTGTGTACATGTTCCAACTCTGACGACAATGCCAATCGATAAGCCACCGGCCCTATTCTCTCTAGAATCTCAAAAGGCCCTATGAATCTCGGATTGAGCTTTCCCCTCTTTCCAAATCGTACAATGCCTTTCGAAGGCGATACTCGCAAATATACAAAATCTCCAACTTCAAAATTCATCGGTCGTCGTTTCGAGTCTGCATAACTCTTATATCGGCTCTGAGCTATCTTGAGTCGCTCTTGGATCAACTTCACCTTCTCAGTAGTCACCTGTATTAACTCAGGTCCTAACAACTTTCTTTCTCCCACCTCGGTCCAACAAACCGGTGATCGACATTTACGCCCATACAAAGCTTCATATGGTGCCATACCAATACTTGACTGAAATCCGTTGTTATACGCAAATTCAATTAATGGCAAATGGTGCTCCCAATCATTCCCAAAGTCTAACACACACAATCTCAACATATCTTCCAAGGTCTGAATCATACGCTCTGACTGTCCGTCGGTCTGAGGATGGAATGCGGTACTGAAACTCAACTTCGTACCCATAGCTTTTTGCAAACTTCCCCAAAACCTTGACGTAAAACTACTATCACGATCCGATACAATCACAGCTGGAACCCCGTGTAATCTTACAATCTCTTTCACATACAACTCTGCTAACTTGGACGGCTCAGTCGTCTTAATTGGTAGGAAATGAGCTGACTTGGTTAATCGATCGACTATAACCCAAATCTTATCATTCTTATTACGCGATCGCGGAAATCCTGAAACAAAATCCATCGTAATCTCATCCCATTTCCACTCTGACACTGGCAATGGTTGTAGTAACCCCGCGGGTACTTGTCTTTCTGCCTTCACCTGTTGACATGCCGAACATTCGGATACAAACTTAGCGACTTCACGCTTCATACCCTTCCACCAGAAGTTTTCTCTCAAGTTTCTGTACATCTTATTACTTCCCGGGTGTACTGAATATTTCGTACTATGAGCTTCCTCTAGAATCCTCTCTTTCAAGTCTTTCACATTCGGTACACATAATCGATTTCCCAGTTTCAACGTTCCTCGTTCCAACACAAAACCATGTCGTTTTCCCAAAGGTATCTCGTCTCTCATTTTACACAAATAGACATCGTTAAATTGTTCTTTCTTGATCTCATCAATAATATATGGGTGTGCCATGAACGCCATCATTAAACCATTGTTGATTCCTGGAATCACATCCAATTCTAAACGTTCCATCTCTTTTATCAATTCTTTTTGTTGTGTTAGCTCATCGGCTAAATTCCTCGGCGTCTTCCGGCTTAATGCATCGGCTACTACATTCGCCTTTCCCGGATGGTACTCAATCGAAAGATTGTAATCCTTCATCAATTCCAACCATCTTCGCTGCCTCATATTCAAGTCCCGTTGGGTGAAAATGTATTTCAAACTCTTGTGGTCCGTGAAGATCTCACACTTTTCCCCGTATAAGTAATGTCTCCAAATCTTTAGGGCATGAATTACAGCGGCCAATTCAAGATCGTGAGTCGGATAATTAACTTCGTGTGTCTTCAATTGTCTAGACGCATAGGCAATCACCTTACCACCCTGCATAAGCACACACCCCAAGCCTTGATGCGAAGCATCACTATAGATTACAAAACCCTCAGTTCCGGATGGTATCGTCAAGATAGGTGCTCGTGTTAATCGCGACTTCAACTCTTGAAAACTGTCTTCACATGCTTGACTCCATTCAAAAGGAACACCCTTTCTCATCAACTTTGTCATAGGCAATGAAATCTTCGAGAAATTTTCAATAAAACGGCGGTAGTATTCCCGCTAATCCCAAGAAACTTCGAATTTCGGATACAGAAGTCGGTCTTTGCCAATTTGATACGGCTTCTACTTTGTGAGGATCAACTGAAACTCCATTCTTGTCAATCACGTGACCAAGAAAAGTAATGCTAGGTAACCAAAATTCACATTTCTTGAATTTACCAAATAATTCCTTCTCGCGCAATCTCTGAAGTATCAATCTCAAGTGATTCTCGTGTTCTATCTCACCCGGTGAATAGATAAGAATATCATCGATGAATACAATCACGAAGTCGTCCAAATAATCCTTGAATACCCGATTCATCAGATCCATAAACGCAGCTGGTGCATTGGTAACTCCAAATGGCATAACTAGGAACTCGTAGTGTCCATAACGCGTTCTAAAAGCCGTTTTCTCAACATCTTCAGCCTTCACTTTCAATTGATGATAACCCGATCTCAGGTCTATCTTGGAGAACACTTGTGCCCCACGAAGTTGATCAAATAGGTCATCGATTCTCGGTAGTGGATACTTGTTCTTGATAGTCAACTTGTTCAGTTCGCGATAATCCACACACATCCTCATCGAACCATCTTTCTTCTTGACAAACAATACTGGAGCTCCCCACGGCGAAATACTTGGTCGAATGAAACCCTTGTCAAGTAATTCTTGTAGTTGAACTTTCAGTTCCTTTAATTCCACTGGTGCCATTCTATACGGTGCTTTGGATACCGGTCTTGCGTCTGGTATAACCTCAATAGTGAACTCAACCTCTCTCTCAATAAGAACGTCTGGTAAGTCATCAGGAAATACATCTGGATATTCTCGCACGATTGGAATGTCTTCTACTATTGATTCGGTCGTTGAGACATCATTCACTGAACATAGGAAGCCTTGACATCCCTTTTTCAATAACTTTCCCGCTCGAATGGCTGAAATCAAATATGGCGGCGGTATGACTCCACTCCCTTGGAAACAAAAGTTCCCATGTACCGATGATCGAAAATTAACCTCTTTCCGTTCACAGTCTATTGTGGCTTGGTTAAGAGCTAACCAATCCATCCCTAGAATCACATCGAAATGGTTCACCACAATCGGTATAAGGTCTACGGTCATCAACTTCTCACCTAATTGATATCACAGTTCTTATATACAGTAGACGTCGTTATCGATTTACTAAGTGGCACAACAATAGACAGTTCATATCCTAACGGTTCCGATTTGACATTCAAATTTTCAACAAAAGCATGTGATACAAATGAATGCGTAGATCCCGAGTCAACAAGTATGCGTGCTAAGTGTGAACATACAAGCACCATACCTGAGACCACTGTATCAGTAGCAGCCACGTCTCCAGGGTTCATCTAGAATGATCTTCCCTGACGTTGCTCTGTCCTTTGTCCTCCGTCACTAGACTGCTTAGGCTTCGAACCACTAGAAGCCATAGAACTAGTTCCTTGTTGAGAATACCTCCTCGGGCAAACCTTGGATTGGTGCCCAAATACTCCACAATCATAACACTTGCCTCGCATGTCAGGTGTAGAATTAATACTACCCCCGCCTTGGTTCCTGTTCTGGGGTTTTGTCATGAAACATCGGCCTGAGTGTGGTCTGTTGCAGAGCGAACACAATGGTATGTTACTTGGCGTTCTCTTGAAATCGCTGAAACTAGAACCAGTGCCTCTTTGAAACGGCCTCTTAAAAGATCCACCTTGGTTCTTATCCCCACTCTCGTTGCTTCGTTTACCGTGCTGATTCTGCCTCGACCTTTCCATCCCACTCTCGGCTACTAGCGCCGTTTATTGTACTGCTGCCACAGTCGAATGTTCATAGGTTTCCACCCTTAGACGGATATTTTCCCGTAAACCCTCTTCAAATTTTCTTGCCCTATCTTCCTCCTCTGGTACTGAACCTTTACCAAACCTTAACAAAGCGTTGTACTTAGAAGTATATTCAGTTACAGTCATATCCCCCTGCTTCAGATTATCAAATTCTCGCTTCTTCGCATTGTAAGCGGCTCGCGGAAAGAATCGGCGATTGAATTCCGCCTTAAACCCTTCCCAAGTAATCGGTGCTCCTTGATCTAAAACGTTCACCCACCAGTTCTGAGCTTCACCCCTCAGCACATCACTTGCATTCTCAATCTTCTCTCCATCCGACATCGGAATAGATCGGAAAATTCTTTCCATGTCCATAACCCAATGCTCTGCCAATGTTGTATCAGGTGTCCCATGAAATTCCATTGGTTTCTTCCTCGCAAACTTTTCAGATATCGATCTCATACCCCTATTCTCCGGCGCATGAACTACTACTATCGGTTCTGGTTCCAATGGAGGTGTTGGAGGCAACCGATCTGCTATATTTCGGATCATCTCCCCCATATTCCCCATCATTTCTGCCATTTCATTCATGCGTCGTGTATGTGGCGATAAATCTCGTTCTTCGTCACTCATGATTACAATCCTGTAGTTCTCAATGCATAAACACTATGCATGTATAACAATAACAATATCATGTATGTAAACCAACATCCATATGCATCAAACATCTCTAATATGTATGGATGTAATTGAAAACATGTGACAATTCACTCAACACTCCGCTCATCGTCGAACGTTCCCAAAGTTTTGTTACCTATAGCTCTGATACCAATAAATGTCACGACCCATCCCACTACGCGTGGAAATAGGACACGTGGCACGCCACCAAGGCTCATCCAACAACAATATAATTATACGCAGCGGAAAGAACTTACAAAACAACCCTGGTATTTTAAAACTTAGGAAACATTCCCTCTCTGAGTTGAAAATACATTGAAATTAGAGTTATAAAAAGTTTTGGCCAAGTGAAAACACATTTCAAAGAATCAATTCAGAATTCAGAGGTTCAGTCGACTGCCCAGTCGACTGCACTAGTGGTTCAGTCGACTGTGCCTGGCAGAACCTAAAATCTTAACTCTCAACAGAGGTCCAGTCGACTGCTCAGTCGACTGTGTCAAGCAGAACCATAAATACCACAAATTGCAGAGGGGTCCAGTCGACTGATCTGGGGATCCAGTCGACTGCTTTTCCATTAATAGAAGCAGTAGCCAAAAATCTACAGTGTTCAGTCGACTGTCCAAGGGGCCAGTCGACTGCTTTGCTTACTATTCACTTTCAGTGTCTCAATCCCACGGGATCCAGTCGACTGACCCTGGGTCCAGTCGACTGCTCCCCTGCAGGCAGCCTTGTATTGAAATATTAACAACTCAAAATTCTCAAACCCAACATCAAACTCAACCAACACCAATTTCAACATTTAAAACATAACTACAGACGTTCAATTACAGTATTACAATACTGAGAAACTAATCCATGATTCTATTACAACATTCTACAAGATTCAAATCCTTATACAAGTTTTAGGATTAAAACAAAAACATTTACAAAGGAGATTTCTCCGGCGTTCATCGGCCTCACTCCACACACTTCTTCTTGTCCTTCTTTTTACCTGCAATGGAGTACATCTCCACTGCTCAGCTATATGCTGAGTGCACAATTCTAAATGTATGCTTATATGACAATTCATGGTTTAAGCATCTAAAACACATAAAAATAGTCTCTAGGGTGAGTGGTACGCATTCATCCGGTAGCGGCAAGTCCAAGCCTTAAACCGCGATGTCAATGGCAAGTCCAAGCCTTCAACCATTACATCCCACAAGTGCCATGGCAAGTCCAAGCCTACAACCATGCACAGTAGCCGTCGCTACTAAAATTCTCAAACAACGAGAAGCTTACTCCGGCATGAATTTGCACCAAACTCCCCTTTGACCCAAGTAGACACATAACATGCTCACATAAACCGTTATACGTGCTTTTATCATAATTTCACGTGCATAATTAACGGGCCTAACTAACACATGAATTTCGCCCGGATCCAAGAATATCAAAAATGATGTCCAAAACATGAAAATCCATATATTCATAGATCTAGAATTCATACCTCGTGCGAATCTCTTCAAACTTTGAAGGAACGTCTAGGGGACTAAATAATCGCCGGATTTCAAATTATACGCGATTCCTACGAGTTTTACCTGATTTTTCCCAAAAGTCTAGAATTAACATTTTTACAAAAATTGGCCAAACACGGCCTAAGTGGTATCAAAACGTAGATCTTACCTCCACGAGTTCAAATCTGAAATCTGGAGAAAATCTGACGGACGAATGGTCGTCGATCGGCGTCGCAAAGCCCGTAGAACTCAATCTCCTTTCTCTCTCCTCTATCTAGATATTTGGAAAATGTTTGGATGAGATTGAAATCTCATCTCAACCTATATATAGACAAACCTTCGGGGAATTACGCTTACCTCCCCGCAAGTTTCTCAAAACTTCTAGTTAACCCATGAAACGTCGCATACGTCCATTT
Organism: Hydrangea macrophylla; assembly: GCA_033977485.1. Classification (NCBI taxonomy): domain Eukaryota; kingdom Viridiplantae; phylum Streptophyta; class Magnoliopsida; order Cornales; family Hydrangeaceae; genus Hydrangea; species Hydrangea macrophylla. The sequence continues at coordinate 87,339,176 of CM066989.1, read as the reverse complement.
TATGCCTTTGCGAGTGAAAACTATAAATTTCAAAAGTTTTCGACTAGGTCTCGTTTGGGTCCAAAAGTTACGTCCGAAAACTAAATTCTGTGGAGTCTCTACACAACCTACCTTTTTAATAAACGTGACACTCACGTTCTCACCACAGCTCTCAAAATGATATATAATAATATCGGGAATATCAGAAATTATACTACACAGGTATAATTCACTATTCACAGGAATACCAGATAAATTCAAATAACATTTAAGTCATATCAATGTCATTTAATCATGCCAATGCAACAGGTGTTACCAATTCCTCGTGTCTCCACTAGACCCCTCGCCGTTGACTCACCGTCAACCACAACTCAAATTATTAATAACATTAATAATTTCTAAAACTCAATTATGCATGTTTTAAAACCATAAAATTCTGGAACGGGTGTTACAATGCCGCATGGCAGTCACCGATTGCAGATCCGGCACTCGCCGAGTACCGTGTAGAGCTAAATTTTGGCCATAACCCATTTTAAATATTTTCAGCCCAACCTGTAAAGAAAAACTAGACATATAATAAACGTGTGCATCAATTCGCATCACGTACATAAGACTAAGTGTGGATACCGGCATTTGGGCCCACTTTTAATTTTTTGAAACTCATTTTCAAACTTCAAATCCAAAGGGTCGCCACTTAATTTTTAAAAGAAAAAATTAAGAAACCATTTTAAAAGCAAACCGATCTTTTGCGAAACCAAAGATAAACTGGGTCCGGGGATTATGGAATGAAAGGGAAAGGAGCCCGGCGGACTAAAATACCCCCCTTCATCCTATCTCGCGATAGGCCTCTACTCAACATCCTTTTTAATTGAATTATTAATCTAAGCATGCCCTTAACTAATACATAGATATAAGTATACATAGCATAAGCATGTCTAAAAGGGTGCAAGATTGCTAACGATAAATATCATTCAAAACCAAGTAATTCAACTAGCAAGCAACATGATATGCAATAGAGAACTAGAAAACATACCCGGGATCCGGCTGTGAATATTAAACGTGCAATGCATGCAAGAAAAAAATAAAACCTAAGAAAAGGTCTATAACGTATATAAACATAAGGCAAAACCTAGTCGAAAGTGTCGCACATGGAGTCAAAAATCAATAAAATCAAAGAATATAATAAACTAGAGAAAGGTTAAGAAATTGTACCTCAAATGTGCTACAAAACAAAGAGTTAGTCCACACGCTTCAAACAAGATATGATATCAAATAATCAATCCTAAACTTCTAGCTTAAATCTATCAAGCATGGAAAGAATTGACCTATTTATGGATTCCTTCTAATTAGTTGGAAGCACAACATCTCCATAGATATACAAGTTTCAACTAAGAGCCAATGTAATGTCCATATAGAGATGGTATAATCCCAACATGATCATAAGGAACTCACAACTAGGTCAATTAAATGTAACTTAACCAAAAGAAAAATAAGTCCTATTCACAAGTATCAACAAACATGGATGAATGCATGGATATGTATAAGGACAAGGTATGAGATATTCACTAACTTGGATCACTTAGCCTCTGGATTTAAGCTTAATTATCATTATTCAAGACATGGTTTGAGTCCTAAGGCATTAGGACCATTTAAGTTGAAATAAATAAGATTAGACAAAAACAGTGACATTTTCTCATGAATTACAGAGAGCAAACCAGACTTTCAAAGATAGAAAAACCATACTTGCAACGGTTGGATCTTAATGCTTTTTGGATATGATATGCCTCTGTGAGTCTAGTTTCTAACCCAAAAAGAAAATCAAGGTTTGAACAGTTAGATTTCCGGGAATAGGGAAGATACTAGACATCACTCAGGAATCGGCAACTCTTTATCCAGAGATCTTGTACGATTTTCTAAAAATAGTAAACAAATGAGAAACATATAGATCTTTTTATGGTATATTCCTAACACATTAAATTACCCAGAAAAAATTATTAGAGGCCAAGAAAGTTTGGTTAAGGTTCTGATTTATTAATTTTAAAACGGACTTACTGTTTTGGAATTTTGGGTAGAGAGTTGCTTGCTTTGAAATCATAAGACCAAACCATCTTAAATATGGAATTTTATCAAAACAAAAATCACAGAGATACTTAAATGAGTCATGAATATTATCCAATTGGTCTCATCCCATTCCCATGGACCATGATTTAAAGAAAAATCTTTGATCACAGTGGGTTTAAGAATTCACTGCACCATTGTTAGATTAGTGTTCACATTTTGAATCAACCTTGATCCATGATTCTAGAGAGAACTAGGATCAAGTATGATTATGATTGTTAGAATAAATAATGAAATGTAAAGAGATCCACAGATTTAGCCTTAATGGACCTCCCTCATTGATCTCATATTTGAAGACCCAGCAAGAAAGTCCTAAGGTCTTATTCAATCTTATGGACTCTTGAACATTCAAGCTCCCTAGATTTCAACAAACAAACTAGGAAAACTTACATCTAAATCCTCCATCAAACGTATGATCCTTGAGAGAATTTAGAGTTATGATATCTTTTTCCCCTCTCAAATTAACGGTCCTTGGGTATTAAGTAGGACTCAAATTTATTCAAACCTCTATGGAACATAGCATGGATTCCATGAGACTCCTAATTGGGAGATCCAAGTCATGAGGTAGGCCTTAAACCCAACCAATCTATGTGTAGATATGACTAAGATTCACTTTAATCTCCATATGGATCATATGATCATAAGAAAATTACGGAATCAAACTCAAAGAGACTTAATAAGATATGTAAAATCTTATGAATCTCAAACGGAAAATAGAAAATTAAAGACCAAGGTTTATTTAATTTTAATTCAAAAGAGAAAATTCTTCAAAAAAACCAATTCATACTCCTTAAATCCAAGGCTTGTTTAGATCCAAACTAATGAACTAGAATTGAGATTCAATCACAATTTCTATGTGATGTGTGATGAAATGGGGTAAGAAGAGAGGTTTTGAAAATATGTAAAAGTCCTAGAACTATGAAATTGAGATTGAATTGCCTTATTTCTACAAAGGAATAGGAGGTTACCTCTTAATAACCTCAGGGAATTTTCAATTATTGGATGATGATCCTTCAAATTCTTCAATCTTCTTCAAATCCTCCAAGTTTTCTTCAAGAAACTCTTCTTTTCCTCTCAATTTTCTCTTTAGATTTCAATAAATATCTCTGTATATAAAAAATGATTCAAGACTCTTACAATGGAGATGAAGGCCAGCTTTTATAGACTTCTCCTTCAAGGGTAAATTGGGTAAATTCGGATAAAAACCCATGTGCAAGGATTTCTTCTAGAACATGTGAGAAAAACAGACTGTTACAGCATGCGGCACTCGAAGAGATGGCCACGGCATTCAACGGGTGCCGTTCCGCACTCACTGAATGTCGAGCGGCACTCAGTGAATGTCGGCGCGACACTCAGTGAGTGCCACCGGCTTTATCACATGCCGCGATTAACAGAATCTCCTTGTCCTTTTTTTTTATTTCATTTTCAAAATATATATATTTACTATATACTAATATACTAAAATACTAACATACTAATATACTAAAATACTAACATACTAATATACTAACATACTAATATACTAATATACTTTAGTAAGCTATACTAGTATATTAAAATAGATTATACATGTATATATGTATATGTATATGTGCATATTTTCTTTCTTTCGTTTCCTCTCTTTTTGCTTTTCTTTTTTTTTTTTTTCATTTTATCTCTTTTTTTTTTGAAATTCTTATATGTACATACTTTTTAATTTTGGAATTAATTTTCAGGCTGTGCCTCCCACATGTACTTTGATATCCGAGTCTTTCTGATCACCCAATTCCCTTTCTATTCTCTTTATTTGAAAGTTTGATTTTGAAGAATTCTTAGAGGACTTGAATTATTTGGAAAATCCTTCGAATTTCATCGGTCATTGCCATCATCAGTCTTTAGAGATAACCAACCCTGGATTCAACGATTGGTCAAAATCGGGGTGTCTATAGTTTGCCCCTCTTCAGCAGAGCTTGTAAAGCAACGCGTATCACAAGTGACTGTCGAAGTCTGTGTGAAAAACAAGCCTTTGACCAAGCTATAAAACCTGGTAAAAACAAAGTGCGTTGCAAAACAAATGCAGAGATGGTCAGTGCTCGTCGTGCTCAATGGTGAGCTACCTACGTATCCCATCGGGAATCAGACCAGGATGTAGTTCAGGCAAAGGACAACACACGAACGCAAATAACCATACAGATGAATGCTCCTATCTTATCGTGATGCATATGCTCGAATGTCCCATGCTCCCATGCGTGATGATTTTGTGTCATGTTGCTTTTCGTTTTATTAGAAATGCACCCTATACGTTGAATTATCCTATTATGATGCCGTCCTACTCTAGGAACATCATGATCGATGTATACATACTTCATATATGTTTGAGAGTCGTCTGATCGACTGAGATGCACCTTACGCCTTACACTCCATAGCCAAATCAGGTAGCACGCTGGAAGATTGAGTCGCTTCATGCCTTATACTCTATAATTTCCCAAAAAGTCATCTAATTGATTGAGTCGCTTCACGCCTTACACTCCATAGCTGAATCAGGTAGCACGCTGAAAGATTAAGCCGCTTCACGCCTTACACTCCATAATCTCCCAAAAAGTCATCTGATCGACTGAGCCGCTTAATGTCGTACACTCCATAGCCGAATCAGGTAGCTCACTAAAAGATTGAGCCGCTTCATGCCTTACACTCCATAATCTCCCAAAAAGTTATCTGATCGACTGAGCCGCTTCACGCCTTATACTCCATAGCCAAATTAGGTAGCACGATGAAAGATTGAGCCGCTTTATGCCTTATACTCAATAATCTCCCAAAAAGTCATTTGATCGACTGAGCCGCTTCACGCCTTACACTCCATAGCCGAATCAGGTAGCACGCTAAAAGATTGAGCCACTTAAAGCCTTATACTCCATAATCTCCCAAAAAGTCATCTGATCGACTGAACCGCTTCACGCCTTATACTCCATAGCCGAATCAGGTAGCACGCTGAAAGATTGAGCTGCTTCACGTCTTATACTCCATAATCTCCCAAAAAGTCATCTGATTGACTGAGCCGCTTCAAGCCTTACACTCCATAGTTGAATCAGGTAGCACGCTGAAATTAATGTAGATTTGTTGCGAGAATCGAGAATGCGAATTTGTTATTTCCATAAAGCAAAGTTAATGCCGACTTGCTTTTATTCACGATTCCTAATTTTAGAAGTTATCTTAAGATTCATTTTTGAATTTTACTAAATCTGGAAGCACTCGGATGCGCATTTGTTCTCATCAGATCGGCTTACTTTCTCACAATTTGGAGCCAAACAAACTCAGAGTCAAATCAATTTTCAAAAACCCAGAGTCAATCTGACTCAAATCAAATCAATTTTCAACAATTCGGAGTCAATCTGACTCAAACCAAATTAAATTTAAAAAAAAAATCAAGAGTCAATCAGATTCCAATTAAATCAAATTTTCAAAATCAGGAGTCAATTAGACTCCAGTCAAATCAATTCTCAAAAGTCCAGAGTCAATCATACTCTTATTTATTCAATTTTTCAAAATCAGAGTCAATTATACTCCTAATCAAATCAAATTTCAAGAATCCGGAGTCGATTGGACTCAAATCAGATCAATTTTCAAAAATCAGGAGTCAATCATACTCCAATTTATTCAATTTTCCAAAATCGGAGTCAATGAGACTCCTAACCAAACCAAATTTCAAAAGTCGAGCGTCGATTGGACTCAAATCAGATCAATTTTCAAAAATTAGGAGTCAATCATACTCCAATTTATTCAATTTTCCAAAATCGGAGTCAGTTAGACTCCTAACCAAATTAAATTTCCAGAATCCGGAGTCGATTGGACTCAAATCAGATCAATTTTCAAAAATTAGGAGTCAATCATGCTCCAATCAAATTAACTTTAAAAAAAATTAGGAGACAATCTGACTCGAATCAAATCAAAATTTCAAAATCAAGAGTCAATCAGATTCCAATTTATTCAATTTCAAAAAATATGGAGTCAATCTGACTCAAATCAAATCTTTTCTCTGAAACTAGGCATTTTTTACAGGACTTCTCACAATTGAGGGCTAGTTCTAATTTGCAAAAGGGGTTAGGAACTTACTTTTCAAACTCTGGGAGTCTTTTCAAAACGGGGGAAAATCTTTAGGGACATGGGAGCAAAATTCGATGGTCCCTATCACAAATATGAAACATTTAGAGGGAAAGGGCCACCTGGCACACACGGCAGCACTCAGTGATGCACAACTGGCACTCACTGAGTGCCGGACGGCACTACATAAATGTCACGCGGCACTTTTTGACTGCTGGCGACTTTTTGTCGAGTGCCGGCCTGACCAGCAGTAGGTTTAAAACTTGATCCTTCTTCTTTCTTTTTTCATTCTCTTCCTCCTCTATTTCGGATTTTTCTCCAAAATCCTCTCCCTCTTGATTCTTTGCTCAAGAATCCAACAATCATCAAGGTATTTCACTTCTTTATTCATCAATATTGCATCTTTAAACTTGATTTACACTTAAGATCATGATTATTTTCATGCTTCCCTCACAAATTTTCATATGAATCCTAACTTTTCTCTTCCTTTGCTAGTAGATTTTACAATGGCTAGTCGTTCAGGGTCTTATGGTCCCCCTAAGAAGAAGTATAAGCCCAACCCTGGCCACAACTCATCAGTTCTACTTGCAAATCCCGGGGCGGATCTCTCGGCACGAGCTTTCAACAGATTGGTATACTCCCAAGCCCTCTTTATTCTTATGATGAAATAATGCAATGCAATGCAATGTATGATGAACAATGCATGTATGAATGCCCCTATGACTTTACACATTTGGAAGTATTCGATCTTATTTGTGATACCCCCTTCTTTTTGAATTGATTTTCTTGTCATGATTAGGGTTCAATACTTGATATCGTGCTTTTGCTTATTGCCCTTATTTGGCTTCATTAACTTTTCATGCTTATGAATTCCATCGTTCTGTTTATCCACTGCAAATGAGGGGTTATACTAACCCTGTGAGGCATTCGGATTTCACATAAACTATGCTTTGATGAACCCAAAACTTTATTTTTCCTCTAAATAACGAGTCACTTAGACTCAAGGATTTTCTTATTTTCAAAACAACGAGTCTCTTAGACTCAAGAATTTTGTTATTTTCAAATCAACAAGTCGCTTAGACTCAAGAATTTTCTTATTTTCAAATCGACAAGTCACTTAGACTCAAGAGAATTTTTCTTATTCTCAAATAAGCAAGTTGCTTAGACTCGAAAGAGCCTTTTATTTTCAAATCAACGAGTCGCTCAGACTCAAGAACCTTTTATTTTCAAATCAACGAGTCACTTAGACTCGAAAGAATTTTTTTTTATTTTTTCAAATCAACGAGTCGCTTATACTCAAGAACTTTTTTTTTATTTTCAAATCAACGAGTCGCTTTAGACTCGAAAGAACTTTTCTTATTTTTCAAAACAAAAAGTCGCTTAGACTCAAGAGAATTTTTCTTATTTTCAAAACAGCGAGTCGCTTAAACTCAAGACTTCTCTTTTCTTCTCTCTTTTCTTTTTCATTTTAAGGCAACGAGTTGTACAAACTAGGTAATAATCACTTATTTTTGCTTTCAAAGAATCAAGTCGCTAAGCCCTAAAAATGACTTATTTTTCTTTTTCAAAGAATCGGGTCGCCTTGATTCGGAAATCATCACTTACTATTTTTCAAAGAATTGAATTGCTTAGATTCTAAAATTATTTATTTTCTTTCTTCTTTCTATTTTTGTTTTTCTTCCATCCTTTTTCTTATAGACTCCGGAATTTGTCCTTAAAGGCCATGGGAGCGTGGCTCATGGCCGGAGGTGGTACGAAGAGCTTTCTGACGAGGTTAGAATCCTGGTCAACAATGCTGGATTTGGGCTCTTTGTGTTTCTTTTAGAGAAGAGTTTGATCGATAGGACCCATATCCTGGCCTTAGCAGAGAGATGGTGGGATACAACAAATACATTCCATATGCCATTTGGGGAGATGACAATGACTCCCCTAGACTTTGCTATGATTACAGGCATTCCGTTCGACAGACTTCCCGTTGCTCGCTATGACGATCTCCAGACTCGTCATGAGCAGATTATTGATCTGCTTGGGGCTCACCCAGGAGAGTTCATAGTGCCCGCAAAATGGTTCTTGGACACTTTCAGGGGCCAGGCCTTCACCGACGACCAAATAGCTAGGGCCTTTATCATGTATGTGCTGGGTTGCTCGCTAATGAGCACAAAGGGGGATAGGATCAACCTTGGGTACTTGGCCTCTCTTGTAGACATTGACCACATCTCCTAGTAAAACTGGGGAGGGCAGGGTTGGCTACTCTCTACAACCACATGAGTGAGGTCTCTAGGGGAAATTCTTATTCCACCGGCGGGTACTGGAGAGCCTGGGAGGTAAAGCTTTATTATTAAATTTCAATCGTCATCATTTTTCATTTTTTTTATCATTCATTTTTTTTCTTTTTCTTCTTTTTTGCTTTTTCATTCACCCCCTTTTGATTTTATTTCGAAAACTGACTTTACTATTTTCTCTTTTTTTTTTCTTTTGCACATATGCTCTCACGAGTACCTTCGCATGAGGGCTCCTAGTACCGGGATGACGAGGCTGCTATTATGCCTCAGGGCCTAAAATGGAGGAAGGAAGCGACCGACCGGAAGGTTGGGGCCCATGACTTTGTCAGTCATAGGAACGTCCTCATCAACTTACGAGAGATTCATGTGGTGTGGAACCCGTGGGAGGCGGCTCTTCCAGGGGCTGGCGAGGCGATTCAGGTGGCTATGGGTTCCTCTAGGTTGAGGATTCTGATGGTGGGTGAGGCATGCCGAGAGTGGTACCTTGGCGTGAGGGTGACCAGGCAATCCCTTGCAGCCCCGACTTTTTATGTGTCGAGAGCTCCTTTAACTACTATGAGGAGCACGGAGACGTTGGACCATGACGACCTGGTGGCCGCTCTAGATGGGGAGAATATTGTAAATTTCTTGGATGGTCCAGACGGTTACCCCGCTTTCAGATTAAACTCTCTCATGCATAATTTTCCACTCATGGATGTTACTCTTATTTCCTTTTTATTTATGCTTTTTCTCTTTTTCTCTCTTTTTCCTCATTCTCTCTCTTTTTTTTAGATATATAACCACATTTATTAATTATCCAAATTCTTATTCGTAGCCTGTTCCTGGGGTTGCCGACCCTCCAACTCTCCCACAGTGGTACTGGAATGTTCCCATGGTCCAAATGGGCCAGGAGACCATGTACCAGTTGACTCCCTATACCCAGAATGTTCTGTCCATCCCTCTATAGTACGATACAGTCCCCAGGGATTATGCTAAAGAGGGTCTGTCATATGCACTCACCGTCCAACATTGGATTCATGGACGTGAATGGAGGGTAAATCCTTTTTTGAAAACAATTTCCTTATTACTTTTCAAAATTCAAATAATTATTCTTATGCTGATAACCGTATTCTAACTTTTTTTCAGGCTGATGGAGCAAGGGCCAATGCTGATCTTTAGGCCAGGGCTATGGTAGCACTGTTTTTTGTTTTTTCCTTCTTTTTTTCCTTTTACTACTTATTTTATTTATTCTCCATTTTATTTTGTCCCTTCAGGAGGCCGAGCTCGCTACCATGAGGAGGAAGATTCAGGAGTTCCAGCTGGGCTAAGGCGGTGGCTATCAAGGAGGTGTTGGCGGCAACGGCCAAGACGGTGACGGTGGAGGTAGAGGAGATGGTGGAGATGGCGGAGCTGGGGCAAGTCAGACGGCTCCGCGAGCACCCAGAAGGAATTCTTGTCGCCAACGAGGATAGCCTATCTCTTTTTTTCATTTTATTATATTACGTCCCTGTGAGGAACGAGAACTCTAGACTCTCTCTTTTTTATGGTTTTACTTAGGCGGATTGATAGTATTCATGCATGGTGGCCTGGCCGGCACTCAGAGAGGCTGACCAGCACTCAGTGACTGCCGCGCGGCACTCAATGACTGCCGGCCGGCACTCAGTTAGTGCCGCCGCTTTACATCGAGTGCCGGTTTGTGCCATTTTCTTATGTAAATTGCCATTTGCCCATTTCGAACTCATTTGAATCTCCTAGGGCCCTTTTTCCTTCTCTTCATTCAAACTCTTCTTCTATATTCACTCTCCTTCTCCATGGCCCCCATAAGTTTTGACATTCTATACCTATGGATGGATTCTCTTTTTGGCATTGACCGACTCAACTTTGAGTCCCACAGATTGACAGACCTCTTTGCATTCCACCATATGGCTCTAGACGATGGCTTACTCTGAGCTGCTATCGTATGTTGGGACCCCACTTTGCATGTCTTCCGGTTCGGTCATGAGGAGATTTGTCCACTCTTCGAGGAATTTAGCGCCATTCTCCACACTGATCCCTATGCTGATTTGATTATCCCCCAAATACAGGCAGGGTATGTCCAAGATCTAGCGGCTCTTCTTCATATTTCCTGGGCCGCCGCCAGCTCTTTTGTTCATGACCGACACATCGATTTCAGCCACCTTTCTTCCATTTATGCTCTGTTGGTGATCCTGACAATGGAAGGTATCAGATTGTCAGACGTCGTGCCCTTTCCCTGGCTATGCTCTCTCATTTCTTATTTCAGTCCTCCACCGACATCCTCATTCCTATTGTGTGCGGCCTTCGAGAGATGCAAAGTGCTGTCATGCTTGTTTTTGGAGAGACCTTATTGGGTTTGGACCATATACAGAGCACCGGATCGATGCTGCTTTCAGGGTCACCTCATGTCTTGCAGGTTTGGCTTCTCGAATGTTTAGGCCTCTTCGCTCACCCTCCACCTGGGAGACTGCTTCCCTACGATTTCCTGGATGTTCATTTCCCTTCTTGCATGGTTGACGGCTGGCTTGCTTGACTTCGGAGCCTATGTTACGAGGATATCTACTAGGTGTGCCCTCGATGGTCCTACTGTTCTGTTACGGTGCAATTTCCCGGATGCCCATGGGTTTGGCTGCCTTGTATGCGTGTTACCACTTTCTATATCCCAGGCCGGGTGGTCCGCCAGTTCTTGTTGCTTCAAGACGTCCCGGATGCTATCACTATAGATTTTTTTGAGGTGTTCTTCCTTGCGCCCTTCTACCATAAGGCTATTTGCCGAGGCTTGGCATGACAGAGTGTCGGCTCCCTTCCGGAGGATCCCTGCTTTAGTTGTTCCGATTGCTGAATACCTTCTTGAGATCCAGATTTTGGTTGGAGAGTAGCTTCCAAACAAATAGAAGGAAAAGTAAAAAAAAAAACAAGATTCTAAAACTTTTAACAAATCCTGCTTAACTCTTACTGCGCTTTATTTTGTGATGTATTTTCTATTTTGAAAAGACTTTTCTTTATACTTCAAAAAATGTCCTAATCATATTGAATCAAAGTTGGCACTCTTCCAATTTCTTCAGGTTATGAACAAATTCTCCTCTTTATGTTTCTTTTGGCTTTTATTACTTTGTCATGAGTCTTGCTTGGTTTTAATCCTTCTATATCATGAATTCTCATTTGTTTCCATATAATACATATTTTGATAGCCAGTAGATCCAGAGATTAGGTTTAGATTTTATCTGGGTTCATCGGGTGGCAAATGGAGTTTGCCCCTGGTTTTGGGCATAGATGTGGTTCTGGGCAAACACAAGTTTGCCCCTAGTTTGGCTTGGTAAAACTCAAAGACATTAATTTTTTCAAGAGTTTGTCTTTGTTTGGACCGAGGGCCTGGTGAGCCCGCCTACTTATCCCCGAATGGGTATTAGGTCCATAGTAGTTTAGCCGAGGCTAGAAGGAAAATGCTTCTTAGGTAATTTTGTGATCGAAACGAGCGGGTTACTTATGTATCCCCTAGCGGGAATCAGGTCAAGCGTAGTTCATCAACTCTGGAGGTCTTGAATGATAAGGTTTCAAGAAAAATATTTTTTGAGACGATCGAGGTTGATTGGTTGTTTAAACTCAACTCCATCTAGGTCCATGAGATAGGCAGCTCCTCCGGAGAGGAGTGTCTTGACAATATATGGTCTGACCCAGTTGGGTTTGAATTTTCCTCGGGGATCATAAACAGGCGCTTTAAGATCTTTGAGGACCAGGTGACCCTCAGCAAGCTTCCTTGGGCAAACATTTTTGTTGAAAGCACGAGCTATCCTTTTCTGATATCCCCGAGTGTGGTTTATAGCAGCCATTCTCTTTTCATCGAGTAACACTAACTCCTCATATCTCCCTTGCAGCCACTCTAGTTCGGTCACCTTGCATTCTGCCAAAACTCTCAAAGATGGTATTTCAATCTCAATTGGGAGAACAGCTTCCATCCCATAGACTAATGAATACGGTGTAGCCAAGTTGAAGTTGTTACAGAGGTTCGGTATCCCCACAAAGTAAATGGCAACTTCTCATGCCAATCCTTGTACGTATCTGTCATCTTCCCCAGGATCGCTTTTACATTTTTGTCCGCGGCTTCCACTGTTCCATTAGTCTGGGGTCTGTATGGTGAGGATTGATGGCGGGTAATCCTATACTTCTCTAGGAATGGAATGACGTCTCCTTGAAAATGACTACCATGGTAAGAAATAAGCTCATTCGGGACCCCGTATCTGCAGCTATGTTCTTTTCGATAAAATTCACCACATCCTTGGCTTTCAGAGTTGCGTATGATGTTGCCTCTACCCATTTGGTGAAATAGTCTATTGCCACAATTATGTACTGGTGTCCATTTGAAGCTTTTGGGACTACTTCACCGATGATATCAATACCCACACAAAGAACCTCCGAGGGGTGGTCATGCTATAGAGTTGGGAGGCGGGGTATGCATCAAGTTCGCATGAATTTGGCATTTATGGCATTTTCTAACGTACTCACAGCAATCTTTATCCAGAGTCGTCCAATAGTATCCCTGCCTAATTATCTTTTTAGCCAACATGTGTCCACTCATGTGGGGTCTGCAGACTCCTTCATGTATCTCTTCCATCATCTTTCTCGCTTCCCTCCCGTATAGACACTCTAAATTATAGCCAGTGTAGGACTTTTTCCATAACTTTCCCGCATAGATTATGAATTGGGTTGAGAACCTCCGAATTGCTTTCTTATCCTTCTCCAAAGATCCCTTAGGATATTCCCCTTTCTCAATAAAGCTCTAAACATCTACATACCATGGTATCTGGACCTCTTCTCCTTCCTCGATGGTGGCGATCATTTCAAACGAGGGTCGGGTTCTTTCTTCTATTGATAAAGGTATCATGGAGATTCCTACAGGGATTTGGATCATTGAGGCCAGGGTTGCTAGGGAATCGATCAATTGGTTTTCTATGCGGGGAAGGTAGTAGAATGAAATCTTTCTGAATTGCACTTTCAGGCTTTCCAAGTATTCTTGGTAAGGTCTCAATTTCTCGTGCTTTATTCTCCAATCACCTCTTACCTGCGATATTATTAGATTAGAGTCCCCAAAAACATTGATCTTCTCAATTCTTAGGGCCAAGGCTACTTCCATCCCAATTATACAGGCTTCATATTCTGCCGTGTTGCTGGTTGAATTATATTTGAGCTTAATGGCTAATGGGGTGGGGGACCCATTAGGCGATATGAGGATGATTCCAACCTCGTACCCTATCTGATTGGCTGCTCCATCAAAGTACATCTTCCATAAGTTCTCCTTTATTTCCATAACCCCTTCATCAGGAAATTTAAATTCTCCTTTTTCTTCAGATTCTATGGCAAGGTCAGCTAAGTATTCGGCGATGGCTCTCCCTTTGACAGATTTTGAAGTGACATATCTAATATCGAACTCAGCTAGCATCATGGTCCAACAAGAGATCCTACTGGTTAAGGCAGGTCATTCAAAGAGGTATTTAGGTGGGTCCATTCTGGATATTAGGGTGACAGGGAAGGCCAACATGTAATGCCTAAGGCGACGGGTACACCACACCAAGACCCAACAGGCTTTCTCCAATGGTGAATAGTTCAACTCATACCCGGTCATTCTCTTACTTAGGTAGTATATTTCTTTTTCCACACGCTCCTCGTCCTCTTCTTGGGCCAGCATGCACCCCATTGAATTCTCGATTACAGATAGGTATAATAATAAAGGCTTCCCGGGTTTGGGAGGTGACAGGACAGGTGGGTTTTGAAGGTAGGTTTTGATCTTTTCGAAGGCCTTCTGGCATTGGCTATCCCATTGAAACTTTTTCCCCTTTCTCAACAATTTGAACAATGGATCACATGTCATGGTGAGTTTGGATATAAAGCGGCTGATGAACTGTATTCTCCCTAAGAATCCCCTGACCTCCTTTTCTTTTTCGGTGATGGCATTTCAGTTATGGCTTGAATTTTGGTCGGGTCTACCTTAATCCCCCTTTGCGTGATCAGAAATCCTAACAGTTTCCCTGTGGTGACCCCGAAGGTACATTTTTGCGGGTTTATTCTCATTCTGAATTTCCTTAACCTTCTAAAGAATTTTCTTAATGCCTCCTAATGCCCTCTTCTTTCCTTGGATTTTATTATCATGTCATCCACATATACCTCTACTTCTTTGTGAATTATATCGTGCAGTAATGCAGTGGTAGCTCTTTGGTAGGTCGCACCCGCATTCTTAAGCCCAAATGGCACGACTCTGTAACAGCTCTTTGGTAGGTTGCACCCGCATTCCCTTTCTCCCTATCCTCTAATGCCATTAGAATCTGATTATACCCTGAGAACCCATCCATGAAAGAAAAAAGCTCATGTCCCGTGGTATTATCCACTAGTACATCGATGTGGGGTAAAGGGAAATCGTCTTTAGGGCTGACTTTGTTTAGATCTCGAAAATCCACACAAACTCTAACACGACCATCCTTTTTTGGCACTGGTATAATGTTGACGACCCACTCAAGATACTCGGTGATGATAAAGAATCCAGCTCTTAATAGCTTTTCAACTTCCTCTTTCACTTTAACCTCATTCGTCTCAATTTTTGTTTTACGGGCTTTGAGTTTGGGAAAAGGGGAATATGATGTTGGACTATCTCTGGATTAATTCCTGGCATATCATCATAAGACCATGCAAAGACATCTTTGAATTCTTCTAATAGATTGATTAATTCTTTGCTTTCTTCATTACTAATCGTGGAGCCAATAGATACATTTTGTGGATTATTTTCATTTCCCAAATTAATCGTTAAGGTGCCTTCAATGATTTTACATGCAAAATCATTTTCTTTTTCAATTATTTTTTGCAATTCATCTGGTATTTCATCATCACATGCATCACAATTATTATGCGCAAGTAAGCAGAATTAGTCACATTCTCATTAACTTTCTTGGGAGCAATTACAACAGACATAGAAATTGAATTAATGACGCCACATTTGGGCCATTACAGACTCTGGGTGTCACTAGACTCAAAGACCCATTCTTTCTTGCTTTCCCCTCCCAAATCAGCAATGAAGTGATCTTCCCGTTCCCCTATCTGAGTAATCTCTTCCATTTCCTCTTCCTCAGGCTTTTCTTCATGTTCCGGCTTCTCCCCTTCTGCTTTATTTTCCTTGCTTTCTTCTTTACCTCGACTTTTCCCATCTTCATTCACAATCTCTCCCGAATTACCCTTTTCGGTTCCTCTGTGCTCTTCCTCTAGCAGGTCCTTCATTGCCAAGCCATCCAGAGTACATACCCAATCCTGAACAATGGCAGATTTTGCAGGCTTTTGAAGATAAGGGTCCTTATAATCAGAGAAGTCATGTGCAAAGAAAATCTCGGATCCCGGCTTCATATGCTTCTCCGCATTATCCAACCACGGCTCTGGAAAATCGTAAAACGAAAAGTCTTCCCCTTGCTTGACAAAATACCCATTGAGAGTCTTCAAGTATGGTTCTAGCGGTGCATCGACTGCTTTCTTCTTTTTCTTTAACTCTTCCTTGGTTGGCAGGTATCCTAGCCCGTGGGTGTGGGTTTGTGTAATGATGTTCGGGAATTCTGATAACCCTTGGTGCTTCTTACCTAAACCCATCCTCGGGAAGAATCCCATTTTTCTCATGATTCTGGCCACCAACGAAATTGCGTATTGATCAAAATATAGCGGCAGGAACTCCTTCGGCTTCCCATCTTCTATCACATTAATGAACTCAAATCCACCCAAGCCTGTTTCCTTCTCTTGCATCTGTACTTCCAAAACTGGAGCACTTGATGAGGCCTCAGATACATGCATCCAGCTATCCCCCATAATATTGCAAACCTTGTTATCCCAAATGTACTTGACTTTCTGATGGATGGTTGACGGGATTGCACCCAAACTATCCAGCCATGGCCTTCCCAGAAGCTGATTGAATGATGTAGGAATGTCGATGATTTGGGATTCTACTTCCTTTTCCCTAGTTCCAATAGAGAGGTTTAGAAAAATCATCCCCATAACTGCTCGCTGAGTATTGTCATAAGCCCTTACATTTTGCTCTGATGGTATAAACGTGGATTCATCAAGCCCCATCCTTTTAGCTATTCGAAAAAGGGCATACATTCAATGTAGACCCATTGTCAACGAGATAAGCGGGCAAAGAATTTCCTAGATACTCAATGGTGATGTGCAACGACTTATTATGAACCGGTCCCCCAGGAGGTAAATCAGCTTTGGTAAATGATATAGTGAAAGTTGGGCTTTTTTTTATCATGCCGACGAGGTCCTCTGGGGTAACATTGATGGAGATGTTTGACTGATTAAGAGCATCGAAGACTTCTTGCCTATGACGCTTGGAAGCAATCAATAACCCCCAAATAGTGATATTTGTCTGTGTCTTCTTCATCTTTCTCACCTATCTTCCTCTTCTTCCTCACTCAGTTTCCCTTTTCCCTTATCCACTTCTTGGCCTGGGTGATCTTCCTCAAGTTCGTGTGGTTTAAAATGCCTTCCAGATCGTGTTAGATGATTGACCTCTTCTTTAAACCAAAGATCATCCTGTGCTTCAACAACTTTCACACTTTCCTCTTTTTCCTTTTCACTTTCATACCAAAGATCCTCCTTAACTTTATTGACACCCTGACTATCGTCCCCTTTGTAGCAAATTGAACTATCGGCTTCAGGTGCCCACCAATCTACAGCAACAGCCCTTTTAATTACTTTCCCTTTGTCTTCATCTACCAGCTCATTTAAAGTGCTGATTTGCAAATCCTCCAACATCTGATAAAATTTTCTCGGACGCCCCAACTAAGTGATCAATGTTGATGGATCAAAAGAGCTCCCGTCACTTTCCAAGAAATAAATTCTGGGTGGCAGCACGACATGATGATCTGGTAGCGGATTCTTGGTGACGTTTGGCGAATTGGCGGGTGATTCAGATATTACTTTCTTATCAATCAAATCTTGGATTTCATGTCTTAACCTTAAGCACCGATCAGTTGAGTGTCCCTGTTCCTGATGGAATTTGCAGTATAGATCAGCTTTAAAATTTGGAGGTGGTGGGTTTGGTCTAGGTCGCGGGTCTAGTAGGTGAATATGTCCTTTCGCTAGCAGCCTATCAAGAGTTGTGGTTAATGATACTCCCAAGTCAGAAAACTTCCTCAAAGGCTTATCCCCTCCTCTCTTCGGGTAACTTCTGACTATATCGAACCTCTTTTCGGGTTCACTCAGTGCATTCACATCTGTAGGTCTTGAATGACCTCCTGAATGCCCTCCTCTTGTCCCGTAGTTCGGACTTCTATACATGTTCACTGGCTCCTCTCTTTTAATTAACCCTTCTTATATCGCGTCTTCGATTCTGGTTCCCACATCAAACACTTCGGCAAAGGTGTTGATGGATTGAAACCTCATCTTCTCTTGGTAAATGGGTTGGAGATTCTTCATCAGCATTCGGATTTGTTCCTTTTCAATCAGCCTCTGTACCATTTTAGCAGCCTTTTCCCTCCAACGGCTCAGATATTCAGCAAAAGATTCCTTATTCCCCTGCCGAGTAGTCTTTAAATCTCTGACAGTAACATCCAAATCTTGATTATACTCGTATTGGTCCACGAATGATTTGACCACTTCCTCCCAAATTCTTGTTTTTCCCAGCTCCAGAGTGAGGTACGAGGATAAAGAAGCTCTAATTAGCGTCTGCTGGAACAAAATATCCATCATGGTCGTGCTCAAGCCACTAGGCTGAAATGCCCCTATGCACATCCTGATGTGACTATGAGGGTTCCTTGTTCCATCAAATTTATCGAACACAGGAATTTTGAATCCTGCAGGTAATACTTCACAAACCCCTTCATCTAATCCTTCTAATTCCAGCAAGTAGGTGTCAACTCCATGGGCCTT
Organism: Hydrangea macrophylla; assembly: GCA_033977485.1. Lineage (NCBI taxonomy): Eukaryota > Viridiplantae > Streptophyta > Magnoliopsida > Cornales > Hydrangeaceae > Hydrangea > Hydrangea macrophylla. Next base: position 87,320,829 of record CM066989.1, on the reverse strand, counting down.
TCGGAGTACCCTTTCTAATTTCTCTACTTTCTCGGTCATCAGCTTCTCTTTTTCAGTCCTTTCCTTTTCGAGTTTCTCCTTTTCTGCTCTCGGTGCTTCAGCCCTTTCTGGATCATCGAACCAATCTTCCTACCTATGAGGAGGATCGATAATTGGCGGCTGTTGTGCCAGTGTTTCCATCATGGTTATCATTCTAGTCATCTGACCTGCCAACTGTTCTACTATGGCCCTCAATTCTGCTATCTCTCTTGCGTTTGCTTCTTGCACCATCTCTCTTCTCACTAACCTTGTAGTAGAATCTCTGTACCAGACTGTGCTGATAGCTGATTCTATCTTTTACATACAATCACATTTTTCCAATTACTTTTCCCTTTTCATCACTATTGATTTTTATCTTTTTTTAGTTGATTTCATTATATGCTTGGTAAAAATGTTCATGAATGATTCATATGCCACACGGATGCAATGCATGTGTGTGTGTGCCTATTCTATATGTCAAAGAAAAGAAAATTCTAGCCCTAGCACATAAAACGCATAAGCACATAAAATCCTCATCCATGTCATGTGTGCCAATTTCTCCTTTCATTACGATCCTAATTACCCCTTGAAAGGTTGAACATTTTTAAGATGATGGGATCTTTCAAATTCCCAAGAATTTTTTATTTTTCCTTTGAAGGAAAAAAAACATTTCTTAGCAAAAGATGATTGTGTTGAAACTTTGCTTTGAAATTCATTTGAAAAGGCATTTCTTCTAAAAACAATTCCCAAGATTTTTTTTTTGGGCTCTTCCTTTAAAGATGAGAATGTGAGAATATACATCAACAAGCGTTGACTTGGAATTTTAGTCAAAAAGTGAACTCCAAAGATTTTGAAAGAGCGATTGATACTTTGGAATAAAGATGGCAAAAATCTGTTTGCTTTCGAAGACGTATTTAAAATTCTTTGGGTAAAAGGATCACATGATCGGATTATCACCATACTTTTCATGAATTCGGATGCATACAAGATCAATGATGCTTAGCTAGCATAATATAAGAGATGTAATCTTATAATAAAAAATCTGGCATATTCCCAACTGTCGTAGGACATGAGGAGGAATTGCTAAAAGGTGATTAAAACATTATACATCCTACATCAAACAAGCATTGTCACATCTCAAATAATCCCTTCCGGGCATACAAAACTTCCTAGTACATAATCCTAATCAAGAATTAATTTCCTAGATTGAAAGGTTCTATAGAAGCTATCATGCATAGGCCGTGTTTCGGTCAAATAGGGGACCCTTGACACACACCCGATAGGATGCTTCATATACGAACACATGGTACGAGATCAAGGGTGATCACACAGTCCCATGATGGCTTGACCGACCGGGTTGCCCCAAGCCTCCAAGGTCATAGTTCTGTGCAATTGACTGGCTAGACATGCAAGTGCAATGCAACGGGCACACAAAAATTAATTAACTCAATTAAAAGTGTGCTTTCAAGTCTAATCCTCGAGTGAACCCAAAATCAGAAATTCTGGTCTGCGAAATCAGAGATTCTAGGTTCGATCCCTAGCAGAGTCGCCAGATTGTAGATACCGGCATTTGGGCCCACTTTTGATTTTTTTAAACTCATTTTCAAACTTCAAATTCAAAGAGTTGCCACTTAATTTTTAAAAGAAAAAATTAAGAAACCATTTTAAAAGTAAACCGATCTTTTGCGAAACCAAAGATAAACTGGGTCCGGGGATTATGGAATGAAAGGGGAAGGAGCCCGGCGGACTAGAACACCCCCCTTCATCCTATCTTGCGATAGGCCTCTACTCAACATTCTTTTTAATCGAATTATTAATCTAAGCATGCCCTCAACTAATACATAGATATAAGTATAAATAGCATAAACATGTCTAAAGGGTGCAAGATTGCTAATGATAAAATATCATTCAAAACCAAGTAATTCAATTAGCAAGCAACATGATATGCAATAGAGAACTATAAAACATAACTGGGATCCGACTGTGAATATTAAACGTGTAATGCATGCAAGAAAAAAATAAAACCTAAGAAAAGGTCTCTAACGCATATAAACACATGCGGCAAAACCTAGTCTAAAGTGTCGCACATGGAGTCGAAAATCAATAAAATCAAAGAATGGAATAAACTAGAGAAAGGTTGAGAAATTGTACCTCAAATGCGCTACAAAACAAGATATGACATCAAATAATCAATGTCTATATAGAGATGGTATAATCCCAACATGATCATAAGGAACTCACAACTAGGTCAATTAAATGCAACTTAACCAAATGCAAAATAAGTCCTAATCACAAGTATCAACATACATTGATGAATGCATGGATATGTATAAGGACAAGCTACAAGATATTTACTAACTTGGATCACTTAGCCTCTCGATTTAAGCTTAATTATCATTATTCAAGAGATGGTTTGAGTCCTAAGGCATTAGAAGACCATTTAAGTTGAAATAAATAAGATTAGACAAAACAGTGACAGTTTCTCATGAATTATAGAGAGAAGACCAGACTTTCAAAGATAGAAAAACCATAATTTCAACGGTTGGATCTTAATGATTTTTGGATATGATATGCCTCTGTAAGTCTAGTTTCTAACCCAAAAAGAAAATTAAGCTTTGAATGGTTAGATCTCTGGAAATAGGGAAGATACTAGACATCACTCAGGAATCTGCAACTCTCTAACCAGAGATCTTGTACGATTTACTAAAAATAGTAAACAAATGAGAAACACTTAGATCTTTTTAGGGTATATTCCTAACACATTAAACTACCCAGAAAAAAGTATTAGAGGCCAAGAAAGTTCGGTTAAGGTTCTGATTTATTAATTTTAAAACGGACTTACTGTTCTGGAATTTTGGACAGAGAGTTGCTTGCTATGAAATCATAAGAACAAACCATCTTAAACATGGAATTTCATCAAAACAAAAATCACAGAGGTACTTAAAATGAGTCATGAACATTATCCAATTGGTCTCATCCCATTCCCATGGACCATGATTTAATGAAAAATCTTTGATCACAGTGGGTTAACGGATTCACTGCTCCATTGTTAGATTAGTGTTCACATTTTGAATCAAACTTGATCCATGATTCTAGAGAGAACTAGGATCAAGTATGATTATGATTGTTAGAATAAGTAATGAAATGTAAAGAGATCCATAGATTTAGCCTTAATGGACCTTCCTCATAGATCTCATATTTGAAGACCCAGCAAGAAAGTCCTTAGGTCTTATTCAATTTTATAGACTCTTGAACACTCAAGCTCCCTAGATTTCAACAAACAAACTATGAAAACTTACATCTAAATCCTCCCTCAAACATATGATCCTTGAGAGAATTTAGAGTTATGATATCTTATTCCCCTCTCAAATTAACGGTCCTTGGGGATTAAGTAGGACTCAAATTTATTCAAACCTCTATGGAACATAGCATGGATTCCATGAGACTCCTAATTGGGAGATCCAAGTCATGAGGTAGGACTTAAACCCAACCAATCTATGTGAAGATATGACTAAGATTCACTTTAATCTCCATATGGATCATAGGATCATAAGAAAATTAAGGAATCAAACTCAAAGAGACTCAATAATAAGATATGTAAAATCTTATGAATCTCAAAAGGCAAATAGAAAATTAAAGACAAAGGTTTATTTAATTTTAATTCAAAAGAGCAAATTCTTCAAAAAAAAAAAAAAAACCAATTCATACTCCTTAAATCCAAGGCTTATTTAGATCCAAACTAATGAACTAAAAATGAGATTCAATCACAATTTCTATGTAAGAAGAGAGGTTTTGAAAAAAGTCCTAGAACTATGAAATTGAGATTGAATTGCCTTATTTCTACAAAGGAATAGGAGGTTACCTCTTAATAACCTCAGGGAATTTTCAATTGTTGGATGATGATCCTTCAAATTCTTCAATCTTCTACAAATCCTCCAAGTTTTCTTCAAGAAACTCTTCTTTTCCTCTAAATTTTCTCTCTAGATTTTAATATATATCTTTGTATATCAAAAATGATTCAAGTCTCTTACAATGGAGATGAAGGCCAGTTTTTATAGACTTCTCCTTCAAGGGTTAATTGGGTAAATTAAGATAAAAACCCATGTGCAAGGACTTCTTCTAGAACATGTGAGAAAAATAGACTATTACAGCACGCGGCACTCGAAGAGTTGGCCGCGACATTCAGCTGGTGCCATTCCGGCACTCACTGAATGCCGGCGCGGCACTCAATGAGTGCCACCGGCTTTATCTCGTGTCGTGGTTAACAGAATATCCTTCTCCCTTTTTTATTTCATTTTCAATATATATATTTACTATATACTCATATACTAAAATACTAATCTACCAATATACTAACATACTAATATACTAATATACTTTAGTAAGCTATACTAGTATATTAAAATAGATTATACATATATACATATATGTATATGTGCATATTTTCTTTCTTTCTTTTCCTCTCTTATTTGCTTTTCTTTTTTTTTTTTTTTTTCATTTCATCTCTCTTTTTTTTTTTTTTTTAAAATTCTTATATATATACACTTTTTATTTTTGGAATTAATTTTCAGGCTGTGCCTCCCACATGTACTTTGATATCCGGGTCTTTCCAATCACCCAATTCCCTTTCTATTCTCTTGATTTGAAAATTTGATTTTGAAGAATTCTCAGAGGACTTGAATTTTTTTGGAAAATTCTTCGAATTTTATCGGTCATTGTCGTCATCGGTCTTCAGAGGTAACCAACACTGGATTCGACGATTGGTCAAAATCGGGGTGTCTACACCAAGCCATGGTCACATTCATCATTTACAGAAAACAAATAGTAAATACATGATTACAAGCCACAAGCATTTGTCATCCATAGAGAATAAATTTGCAAGACCAAGCCATGGTCATATTTGTAAAAAAAACAAGAAAGAAAAAATACACAGCATTCAGAGAGCAATAAATGCATGACTAAGTTAAGACTGCATTCACAGTAAAAATGTGTAGAGAGAATAAAAGGTGATCATCTGCAGGTGCCTATCCTATCCCGGCTATCCAAGAGCTGTCATCAAAATAAATGTATATGTACAGTCATCCAAGTGTGTGTATCTCAGAAAACCAAAAAAGAGAAAGCTAAAGGGAAACAAGGTCAACCCAGACCCCGACCCCGACCTCGGGTCTGGTGAGTGACACGTCGGAGGGGCTCCTACTCCGAGTCTGTGTCATTACCTCCGCCATGGCCTCTGCCTCCGCCTCCTCCTTCGCCTCGACCAGCACCTCCATGAGCTCCACTAGGACCCTCTCCGAACTGCTGGAGCTACAGCTCTAGGTCCCTCACTCGCAGGGTCAGCGCCCTAATCTCGTCATCCTAAATGAATGAGAGATCGACTCCAGAATTGGTTAAGCAAAATTGAAATGAAGTGCTAAATAGGAAAAGTGGAAATTCAATGAGTGACGCTAAGCCTCAGCAGTCCCCCGCGCTCTGTCAGCTTGAATCAGAAGATCAAAAAAAAGATTAGAAAGTCGGAAAGGAATGTAAAATCAAAACCTTTTAGAAAGTTACCCTCCACTCTCGTCCGTGGACCCACTCTCTCATGCTATGGGCGTAAAGTAAACCCTCCTCGGCGTAGTCCCGTGGGATACGATCATACTGCAGCGGGATGATAGGAGCACCCGTATGATATCGAGGGACTATGGTCGTGCCCTGCTCGCCCTGAAAGACTGTCCAAATACTCCAATCCTACAGTGGTAGAGTAGGAGCTCGGGCTGTGGTAAGAACATGCTACAAAAGAAAAGAAAAGTGAATTCAATAAAAAGTGGAAAGAGCTAAAGAGAGAATGGAAAGACGAAAGAAACTTACTCATGTCACTTCCATCAGATGGAAGTTCTTCATCAGCTTGGCAGTACAAAAAGCTGCATATCCCTCGAGGGGTTCTAGGAAATCCTGGATGAGGAGACCTTTCAAGGCAGTTGTAAAAGCGCTACCATGAAGAGTCTCCACGGACCTCATAGAAGCAGGTGGAGAACGCGGTACGTGAAACATAGGAGCCATCCGCGACTGCCTGGTCACTCTCTCTCCTAAGTACCACTCCCGAGGATTAGGGCCATCCAATAACAACCTCAGCGGGTCATATCCCTCCGCTCTCTGCCTAGCTGGAGGGAGGGTAGCAAGCACGTCAACCCGGGGCTGCCATAGGACGTGCGGCTCTCTCAAATTTGTTAAGAAGTTCCTGAAGGCGATGAAGTTGTGGGCCCCGGTCTTCTGCCCGATGCGGTCCTTGTACCACTTCAGCCCTTGAGGCATAACAAGGGCATCCGCCGGTAGTGTCCTAGGCGACATCATATCGAGGTACTCGTGGGACCAAATCTGCAATAAAAAATAGTGGCATAAGGTTTACAATTCAGAAATTGATTGAATTAATGGAAAAATGAAAGAAAGTAAAAGAGTGTACCTCCCACGCTCTCCTGAAGCCGACCGTGGAGGCTGGGCAATCCTGGGAGATATCCCCTATGTGTCTATATAGAATGGTTAGTCCGGCGCCAGCCCAATCGTACTCATATGTACGATCCATGTGCTCCAGGGATGCCACCAACACCACAGAAATCCAATCCCCTCTGGTGCTCAGCAGGGAGCACCCCAGCATATACATAATGAATCCCCAAGCCATCTGCTCGTCTGTAACGCCCTCTTGGCCTCTGAACGTGTCCATGAACCACTTGGTGTGGATGCCGGCATTTGGGCCCCACATTTAAAACATTTTCAAATTTCAAAGAGTCGCCACTTAATTTTTTTTAAAGAAAAATTAAGAAACCATTTTAAAAGCAAACTGATCTTTTGTAAAACCAAAGATAAACTGGGTCCATGGATTGTGGAATGAAAGGGGAAGAAGCCCGGCGGACTAAAACACCCCCTCTCATCCTATCTCGTGATAGGCCTCTACTCAACATCCTTTTTAATTCAATTATTAATCTAAGCATGCCCTCAACTAATACATATATACATATACATTACAAAAGCATGTCAAAAGGGTGTAAGATTGCTAATGATAAAATAGCATTCAAAACCAAATAATTCAACTAGCAAGCAAAATGATATGCACATATAGAACAAGGAAACGTACCCGGGATCCGCCGCGATACTAAACGTGCAATGCATACAAAAAGATCCTAAGAAAAGGTCTCTAATCACATATACACATAAGGCAGGACCTAAGCTAAGGTGTCGCGCATGGAGTCAAAAATCAATTAAAATCAAAGAAGTAAATAAAACTAGAGAAGGGATTGAGAAATTGTACCTCAAATGCACTACAAAACAAAGATTAGTACACATGCCTTGATCAAAGATATCAAATAATCAACCCTAAGCTTCTAGCTTAAATCTATCAGGCATGGAAAGAATTGACCTATTTATGGATTCCTTCTAATTAGTTGAAAACATCTCACCTCTATAGATATGCAAGTCTCAACTAGGAGCCAATGCAATGCCCATATAGAGGCAGTATGATCCCAACATGATTATAAGGAACTCACAACTAGGTTCAATTAGGGACAAATCAAACTAAAATTAGATCCTAACTACAAGTATCAATATACATGGATGAATGCAAGGATATAAACAAGAAGGAGATATGAACTAATCATTGATTTGGATCATTTAGCCTCTTGGGATTAAGTTCAATTAATCATTAGTAAAACATGGTTTGAGTCATAGGTCATTAGGAGACCATTAGATTAGAGTTATTCAAGTTTTATCAAAACTGTGACAGAATTGTAAGAATTACAGAGAGAAGACTAGACATTCAAAAATAGGAATAAAATATTTGCAAAGGTTGGATTTTAATGATTTTTGAGTATGTTAAGCCTCTGTGAGTCTAGTTTCTAACTCAAAAAGAAAATCAAAGATCCCACGGTTAGATCTCTGGTAATAAGGAAAACACTAGACATAACTCAGGAATCTGCAACTCTCTGTCCAGAGTTTTTGTAAGATTTTCTAAAAATAGTAAAAAAAATGATAAACACTTTGATCTTTTTAGGGTATCTTCCTAACACGTTGAGCTACTTAGAAAAAATTATTTGAGGTTAAGAAAACTTTATTAAGGCTCTGATTTACTCATTTTAAAACGAACTTACTGTTCTGAAACTTTGGACAGAGAGTAACCTACTCACAAATCATGAAGCCTAACCATTCTAAACATGGAATTTCATCAAGACCAAGGTCCTAATGATACTTATGTGAATTATGAACACTCTCCACTTGGCCACTCAATTCTCATGGACCATAATTTAATTAAAAATTCTTGATCTCAATGAGTTCATGAGTTCACTGTACCATTTATAGAATTGATATTCAAAACTTTTATTAAACTCAAGCTACACCTAATCCTTCTCCCAAACATCTGTTCCTTAAGGGATTTAGATCCATTTTATTCAAATCTCCTCTCAAATCATAGGTCCTTGGAGACTAAATATGATTGAATCTACATGAACCTTCATAGAGTATAGAGGGAACTCTATGATATTCTCAAGTTTGAAGGCTCTAATTCATGAAATGACACTTGAACCCATCCAAGCTTCTGTGGATGTAACAATGATCAACCTACTTCCCATATAAATCATAGGATTATAGGAGACTAGAGGATCAAACTCAAAGAGATCTAGTGAGATATTGAAGATCTTATAAATCCTATGAGAAGAAACTTAAACAAAAGAAATGAAATAAAAAATTATGTGAAAAATTCAAGTCAAAACTCTTTTAATCTTAAATCCAAAGCTCTATTTAGATCCAAATCAATGAGAATAACACATGAAAATTCAATCACAAATTCTATGTGGTGTGTGATGAAATGAGGTAAGAAGAGAGGTTTTGAAAATGTGTAAAGATCCTAGAACTATGAATTTGTGATTGAATTAGCCTAATTTTCTATAAGATTGGGAGGTTACCTCTTATAACCTCAGGGAATTCTTGATTGTTGGATGAAAATGTTCCGAATTCTTCAATCTCTTCTTTAAATTCTTCAAATTTTTCAAAGTTTTCTTCAAGAAATTCTTGTTGTCTCTTAATTCTCTCTCTAGATTTCAATGTATGTCTCTTTTGTATATGAAACTGATTCAAGTCCCTCACAATGGAGATGAAGGCTTGCTTATATAGACCTCTCATTCAAGGGTTAATTGGGTAATTTTTGGGTGAAAACCCATGTGCAAGAGTATTCCATTCGTATTTAAAAAAGATAGTCTTTTACAGCGAGCGGCACTCAGTGAATGCCGCAGTGGCACTCAGTTAGTGCCGCCGCATGTGCCACGTGTCGCAGCCAACAACATCCTTTTTATTTTATTTTCAAATATACACATATACTTTTATTCATATAAGTTCTATTTATACTTTATAAAATATACTTTTATAGATTATATGAATATTAAAAACTTCTTTTCTTTCCTTTTAAAATTCTTTTCTTCTTTTCTTTTAAATTTCTTTTCTTCTTTTCTTTTAAAATTCCCGTTTCCTTTCTTTTTTTCTTTTCTTTTCAAAATTCTAATATATACATGTATATATATATAATTAATTTGGAAATTCATATTTTGGAATATTCCTTTCTCATACGCATTTCATATCCGGGTTTTTTCGAATCACCCAATTTTCCTCTTTTCCTCTTAATTTTGAAATTTTAAGTTGAAGAATCTTCGAAGGACTTATTTTCTTTGGAAAATATTCGAATTTCACCGGTCATTGTCGTCATTGGTCTTCAGAGGTAACCAATCCTGGGTTCAATGGTTGTTCAAAATTCGGGTGTCTACAATTTGCTCATCTTCAATAGAGCTTGTAAAGCAACGCGTATCACAAGTGAATGTCAAAGCTGTCGAATCCCCGTGTAAAATACAAGTCTTTGACCAAGCTGTCGAATCCATGTAAAAACAAAGTGTGTTGCAAAAAACAGGTGCATAGAGAGTCAGGTGCTAGTCGTGCTCAATGTTGAGTTGCCTACGTATCCCAATGTGAATAAGACCAAGACGTGGTTCAGGCAAGGGACCACACACAAGCACAATTAGTCATGCGGATGAATGCACCTATCCTATTGTGACGTGCGCCCAAGCAAATTCATGCTCCATGCTTTCAGGCTTAATGAATTAAAACCATGTTGTGCCTTATAGCAGCAAGATACATCTTATGCCTTGAGACTTCCTATGCCGATGACGTCCTATTATGGGAAAGTCATGATTTTCATTTTTTCAAAAGTCGTTTAATCGAATAGTGAAAGACCGAGATGCGCCTTGCGTCTTATACTCTGCTATCTTCTAAAATCGTCTGATCGGCTATTATGCGCCTTGCGACTTAGACTCCGGTGCCAAGTTAGGAAGCACAGTAAAAGATCAAGATGCACCTTGTGTCTTACACTCCGCTGTCTTCTAAGAATCATCTGATCGACTGAGATATGCCTTGCGTCTTAGACTCCAGTGCTGAATCAGGAAGCACGCTAAAAGCTCAAGATGTGCCTAGCGTCTTACACTCTGCTGTCTTCTGAGAATCGTCTGATCGACTGAGATGCACCTTGCGTCTTAGACCCTATAGTCAAATTAGGAAGCATGTTAAAAGATCGAGATGAGCCTTGCGTCTTACACTCCGTTGTCTTCTGAGAATCATCTGATCGACTGGGATGTGCCTTGCATCTTAGACTCCATAGTCGAATTAGGAAGCGTGCTAAAACACTGAGATGCGGCTTACGTCTTACACTCCGTTGTCTTCTGAGAATCATCTGATTGACTGAGATGCGCCTTGCATCTTACACTCCATAATCGAATCAGGAAGTACGCTAAAAGACCGAGATGCGCCTTGAGTCTTACACTTCGCTGTCTTCTGAGAATCATCTAATCAACTGAGATGCGCATTGCATCTTAGGCTCAATAGTCGAATTAGGAAGCACGCTAGGGATAATCGCAGATTCGTCACAAGAACCGAGGATGCGAAGTCATTGCCCCAAAGTAAAGTTTATGCCAGCTTTATTAAATTCATGACTCCTAATTTTTAGGAGTTATTCATTTTTGAATCAATTTTCCTAAAAGACCGAGATGCACCTTGCGTCTTATACTCTGCTGCCTTCTAAGAATCATCTGATCGACGGAGATGCGCCTTGCGTCTTAGACTCCAGTGCCGAATCAAGAAGCACACTAAAAGACCGAGATGCGCCTTGCATCTTACACTCCGCTGTCTTTTGAGAATCGTCTGATCGACTGAGATGCTCCTTGTGTCTTAGACTCCATAGTCGAATCAGGAAACACGTTAAAAGACTGAGATACACCTTGCGTCTTACACTTCGCTGTCTTCTGAGAATCATCTGATTAACTGGGATGCGCCTTGCGTCTTAGACTCCATAGTCGAATCAGGAAGCGCGCTAACAGGCTGAGCTGCGTCTTGCGTCTTACACTCCGTTGTCTTATGAGAATCATCTCATCAACTGAGATGCGCCTTGCGTCTTAGACTCCATTGTTAAATCAGGAAGTACGCTAAAAGACCGAGATGCACCTTGTAACTTACACTTCGCTGTCTTTTGAGAATCATCTGATCGACTGAGATGCGCCTTGCATCTTAGGCTCCATGGTCGAATCAGGAAGTAAGCTAGGGTTAATCGCAGATTCGTCACAAGAATCGATGATGCAAATTCATCATTGCCCTGAAGCAAAGTTTATGCCGGCTTTATTTAATTCATGACACCTAATTTTTAGGAGTTATTCATTTTTGAATCAATTTTCCTAAAAGACCGAGATGCGCCTTGCGTCTTATACTCCGCTGCCTTCTGAGAATCATCTGATTGATTGAGATGCGCCTTCCGTCTTAGACTCTAGTGCCGAATCAGGAAGCACGCTAAAAGACCAAGATGCGCCTTGCGTCTTACACTCTGCTGTCTTCTGAGAATCGACTGAGATGCGTCTTGCGTCTTAGACTCTAGTGTCGAATCAGGAAGAACGCTAAAAGACCGAGACGCGGCTTGCATCTTATACTCTGCTGTCTTCTGAGAATTGTCTGATTGACTGAGATGCGCCTTGCGTCTTAGACTCTATAGTCGAATCAGGAAGCACGTTAAAAGACCGAGATGCGCCTTGCGTCTTACACTCTGCTGTCTTATGAGAATCATCTGATTGACTGGGATGCACCTTGCATCTTAGACTCCATAGTCGAATAAGGAAGTGCGCTAAAAGACCAAGATGCGGCTCGCGTCTTACACTCCGTTGTCTTCTAAGAATCATCTGATCGACTAAGATGCGCCTTGCGTCTTAGACTCCATAGTCGAATCAGGAAGTACGCTAAAAGACCAAGATGTGCCTTGAGTCTTACACTCTGCTGTCTTCTGAGAATTATCTGATCGACTGAGATGCGCCTTGCGTCTTAGGCTCCATAGTCGAATCAGGAAGCATGCTAGGGTTAATCGTAGATTCGTCGCAAGAACTGAGGATGCGAATTCGTCATTGCCCCGAAGCAAAGTTTATGCCAGCTGTGGATATCGCAGGTTGACTTACCCACAGCTTTTCTTTTAAAATCTTTTTTCAAATTTCAAAGACAAAGAGTCGCCACTTAATTTTTAAAGGAAAATTAAGAAACCATTTTAAAGCAAACTGATCTTTTGCGAAACCAAAGATTAACTGGGTCCGGGGATTATGGAATGAGAGGGGAAGGAGCCCGGCGGACTAAAGCACCCCCTCTCATCTTATCTCGCGATAGGCCTCTACTCAACATCCTTTTTAATCAAATTATTAATTTAAATGTGCCCTCAAATAATACATAGGTATTACATATACATTACAAAAGCATGTCCAAAGGGTATAAGATTGCAAATGACGAAATATCATTCAAAAGCCATATAGTTCAAATAGCAAGCGAGATGATATGCGAATAAGGAACTAGGAAACTTACCCGGGATCCGGCCGCGAATATTTAAACGTGCAAATGCATGCGAATAGGTAAAACCTAAGAAAAAGGGTCTCTAATCCATATATACAAGTAAAACAATTCCTAATTCTAAGGTATCGCGCATTAAGTAAAAAAAAAAACAATAAAATCAAAAAATGCAATAAACTAGAGAGGGGATGAGAAATTGTACCTCAAATGCGCTACAAAACAAAGATTAGTCCACATGCTTCATATAATAATGTGATATCAAAACAATCAATCATGATCCTCTAGCTTAAATCTAATAAGCATAAAATCCAACTTTATTCAATAGCTAGTTCTAATCATAAGCATTAATGTACATGAATGAATGAATGTGAACAAGAATAAAACATGGATTTATTCACTAATTTGGATCACTTAGCCTCTGGATTTAAGCTAAATTATCATTATTCAAAACATGATTTGGATTCCAAGGCATTAGGAGACCATTTGAGTTTAAATAAATAAGATTAGACAAAAACAGGAGCAGTTTTTTTTTATGAATTACAGAGAGCAGACCGGGTTTTCAAAAATAGAAATAAAATACTTTCAACGGTTTGATCTTACTGATTTTTGGATATGTTATGCCTCTGTGAGTCTAGTTTCTAACCCAAAAAGAAAATCAAGGTTTCAACGGTTAGATCTCCGGGAATATGGAAAATACCAGACCTCACTCAGGATTTTGCAACTCTCTGTCCAGAGATCTTATATGATTTTTTTAAAATAGTAAAAAGATCAGAATTGCTTTGTTCTTTTTAGGGTGGTTTCCTAACACATTAATTTGCTTAGGAAAAATTATTTTGGGTCACAAATACTTTATTAAAGCTCTGATTTACTAATTTCAAAAACGTTTTACTGTTCTGAAACTATTCTGAAACTCTGGGCAGATTGTAGTTGACTCATAAAACTCATGATCAAACCCCTCTAAACATAAAACCACCTTAAAACAAAAATTACAGTGGTAGATTAATGTGTTATTGACACTTTCCCGTTGGTTTCACTTGATTTCAACGGTTAGATTTCGAACTAAGAATCTTTGATCAAAAACAGTTTGTGAACTCACTGTTTTCATTTATCAAGTTCAACTTTTGTTTGTTAACCCCAACTATCAAACCAATGAGTTGGACTTAAAACCAAACCGTTTCTTCTACCATTTGATGGTCATTGAAGACTAAAGACATCGATATTTAGAGATTTCATTGAAGTATGAATGACCTTCATAAAATCTTGAGACATATGAACCTAAACCATAGGGATTAGATTAGATTCAAACTATTTCTCCTACCATTTGATGGTTATTGGAGACTAAAGACACACATACATGTAGGTTTTAAATGAAGTATGAAGAACTCCTCAAACCTAAGAAAAAGATTAGCTTAAGCCATGGAGACGGACTTAAACTAGGCTACTTCTCCTACCATTTGATGGTCATTGGAGACTAATAACACTTGAACTCATGGGTTTCAATGAAGTATGAAGGACTTCATAAAACCTCAAAGTAATGATCTCAAACTATGGATGAAGTTTGGACTCATTAACTCAACATACTAAAAATAAAACCTCAATCCCCTCATGAATCATGAGTTTATAAGGACATTGAAGGCCTCTACACACATGGATTTAAGTAAGACATTGAAAGTCTTATAAATCCAAGGAGATAAACATAATCAAAAGAAAATGACCAAGGCTTTTCTTCAAAATTTTATTAAGCTTCAACCATTGAACTAATTAGTTTAGAGTTTTACCTCTAATGATCCTCAACTTCTTGGTTGCTTTAAGGCTTTCCAAATGGTGATTAAGCTCCTCCTTTGCTCTTTCTTCCAACAAACCTCTCTAATACTCTCTTGATTTTGGGTGAGAATCAATAAAGGACTCCCAACATTCTAATGTTCTCCCCTCAAACAAGGGATATACATCTTCTATTTATAGGCAATCTTTAGGGGGGCATTTTGGAAATTTTGCAGTCAAAACCCTAATTTCCGCCGCCACTCTTTGAAAGTATAAGATGACCTAATTTCGGACAAACTGCTAAAAAAAACGCAGCACTCTGCACTGCAATTCAGCACTATTCAGCACCTTAATTTCATTTCATGTCATTTAAGTAAATGTCGTTTAATTTATGTATTTACTTAAGACATTAAATGTAATTAAGGAAATACCCCCCATTTGGATTCAATAAAAATATCTAAAAAATCAAAATCCTTAAGGAAAAAAAGTCAACTCTCCTTCCGAAGGCAAAATATCGATTTTCTGCACAATTCTCCTTAAAAGTCTTTCGATTTCACCATGATTCCTTTCATTTAAAAATTCTTAAAAATCATTTCTAGCATAAGGGAGACCCAATGAACAATTACCGGGACTTTTCATCTTGAAATTCGAAAATTTTATGATTGACTCCCTTTTGACCCGTTGACTTTTCACTGGGTCAACTGTTGACTTTGTTTTTCGGGGTTCATGCTGAATTTCTCTCCTTTTTCTTTTATTTTTAAATTGAAAGAGCTTTCGGAAGAGTTTGAATCACCTGTGGAAATCCTAGGTTAGTTCGGACATCGTCATCATCGGATCATAGAGGTAACACTCCCCTTAATTCGACGTTTGGTCAAAATTGGGGTGTCTACAGTTTGCCCCTCTTCGACAGAGCTTGTGGAGCAACGCGTGTCACAAGTGAATGTCGAAGCCTGTGTGAAGACAGGCCTTTTGACCATACAGTCGGACTCAGGTAAAAACAAAAATGCGTTGCAAAAAGAACGGCTTTCCAATTGGTTCATGTTGGTCGTGCTCAACGGTGAGCTGCCTACGTATCCATTCAGGAATCAGACCAAGACGTAGTTCGGGCAGGGATCAAACACACATGAGCGCAGGTAGCCATACGGATGGATGCAACTATCCTGTCGTGATGCACATGCTATGCAATGGTATTTTCTTGAATTGACCTGATTATGCAAACGTCATGCTTACCCTACATCATGTCTATATGACGTACTTTACACAGTGTGCTGATCAAAGAAGATTACCGAATCTTGGACTGATGCCAAATCTTGTTAAGAAAGCTACTTTTGACTGAACATCGAAGGTTGGTGCAAGTCTGTTGCGAAAAACTGAAAATGCAAATCCGTTACACTTTCAAACAAAGGGTCGTCGTAGATTAGTTGTGAGGATCGAGAATATAAAATTGTTATATTCTCGAAACGAGGGTTAACGCAAATTCGTTGCAAGAATCGAGAATGTAAATCTGTCACATTCTCAAACAAAGGATCGTCGTAAATCTGTTACGAGGATCGAGAATATAAATCCGTTATATTCTCGAGACGAAGGTTAACGCAAATCCGTTGCAAGAACCGAGAATGTAAATCTGTCACATTCTCAAACAAAGGATCTTCGTAAATCTGTTACGAGGATTGAGAATATAAATCCGTTATATTCTCAAAATGAGGGTTAACGCAAATCCGTTACGAGAACCGAGAATGTAAATCCGTCACATTCTCAAACAAAGGATCGTCGTAAATCTGTTACGAGGACCGAGAATGTAAATCCGTTATATTCTCAAACAAAGGACCGTCGTAAATCCGTTACGAGGATCGAGAATATAAATTCGTTATATTCTCAAACAAAGTATCGTCATAAATCTGTTACGAGGATCGAGAATATACATTCGTTATATTCTCAAACAAAGGATCGTCGTAAATCTGTTACGAGGATCGAGAATATAAATCCGTTATATTCTCGAGACGAGGGTTAACGCAAATCCGTTGCAGGAACCGAGAATGTAAATCTGTCACATTCTCAAACAAAGGATCGTTGTAAATCTGTTACGAGGATCGAGAATGTAAATCCGTTATATTCTCAAACAAAGGACCGTCGTAAATCCGTTACGAGGATCGAGAATATAAATTCGTTATATTCTCAAACAAAGGATCGTCATAAATCTGTTACGAGGATCGAGAATATAAATCCGTTATATTCTCAAAATGAGGGTTAACGCAAATCCGTTACGAGAACCGAGAATGTAAATCTGTCACATTCTCAAACAAAGGATCTTCGTAAATCTGTTACGAGGATCGAGAATATAAATCCGTTATATTCTCAAAATGAGGGTTAACGCAAATCCGTTACGAGAACCGAGAATGTAAATCCGTCACATTCTCAAACAAAGGATCGTCGTAAATCTGTTACGAGGACCGAGAATGTAAATCCGTTATATTCTCAAACAAAGGACCGTCGTAAATCTGTTACGAGGATCGAGAATATAAATTCATTATATTCTCAAGCAAGGTCATAATTTTGGAGTCCGCGGGCTCAAATTCATTTCAACTTTTCAAAATCTAGAGCCCGCGGGCTCAAATTCATTTCAACTTTTCAAAATCTGGAGCCCGCGGGCTCAAATTCATTTCAACTTTTCAAAATCTGGAGCCCGCGGGCTCAAATTCATTTCAACTTGAGGACCAAATTGATCGTAAAAATAGCCTCAGGGGCTAGAAGTGTAATGAGGGCAATTTTTATTTATTTATTATTTATTTATTTATTTATTGATTTATTTATTTATTTTTTTTTTTTTTGGGACTTAAGTTCAATTTTCGGGACCTGATTTGAATTTCGGGGGGAAATGAAAGTTCTTTGAACCGATTTAACCGCGGCAGACGCGGATTTGCGCGACAGTTCGTCAACGGCCGTGCACAGAAAACTGAGTGCCGCGGATAGGTGGGGTTCCATTCTCCTATTTATACTTCTTCCTCCCCAATACTCCGCAAAACACCATCTTCCCTTCTTTACTTTTTCCCAAATGGCCCCCATTAGCTCCCAAATCCTTTTCCCATGGATGGATACCCTTTCCGGCATTGATAGGCTCAATTTTGAGTGTTTCAGACTGAATGATCTCTTCTCCTTCCGACGGATGAACTTAAATGAGGGCCTTCTTCGAGCTGCTATCCAATGTTGGGATCCTTTGCTCCACATTTTCCGTTTTGGTCATCAAGAGATTTGTCCTTTGTTTGAAGAATTCAGTGCTATCCTTCATACTGACCCTTTCGCGGATTTGACTGTTCCGCTGGTGCAAGCCGGGTATGTTCAGGACCTGGCAGCCCTTCTCCGTATATCCCGCGGTGCCGCGGGCTCTTTCATTCATGACAGACAGGTAGACTTTGAGCGTCTTTCTTCGGTTTACGCTCTCATTGGGGATCCTTACGACGGCGGGTATCAAGTTATACGGCGTAGTGCTTTATCGATTGCTATGCTTTCTTACTTTCTCTTTCAGTCGTCCTCCGACATTCTCATACCCATTGCCTGCGGTTTGAGAGAGATGAAGAGTGCAGTTATGCTGGTTCTTGGCGAGACTCTGATAGGTCTGGATCACGCCCATGCTACCGGGACCATGTTATCTGCCGGGGCACCTTTTGTTTTGCAGATCTGGCTCATGGAGCGTTTGGACCTCTTTA
Organism: Hydrangea macrophylla; assembly: GCA_033977485.1. NCBI lineage: Eukaryota > Viridiplantae > Streptophyta > Magnoliopsida > Cornales > Hydrangeaceae > Hydrangea > Hydrangea macrophylla. The sequence goes on along the minus strand of CM066989.1, from coordinate 87,302,473 downwards.
TACACCCTTCCCATCTTCGCAGGTCACTTCCCTACGATCGTATGGAGATTCACAACTTGTTTTACTCCGCCGATGCATGGCTTGGTTGGCTTCAGGGCCTCTCTTCCAGTGACATCTGTTGGATCTGTCCGCAGTGGGTTTATCGCTCCATTGCTGTACGTCTTCCTGGGCGACCCGGCATTTGGTTACCAGGCTTGCGTGCTACTACTTTCTACATTCCTGATCGGGTGGTCCGTCAGTTTGGACTTTTGCAGGATACTACTGGATCTGTGACTACTGATTTCACCAAGGGGTCCACTTTGCGCCCTTCTATAGTGAAGGCTTTCATTGAGGCTTGGCTCAGCAGGATGGCTGCTCCATGCCCAGGGATTCCTGCTCCGACTGTGCCTACTCCTAGGTATCTTCTAGGGATTCAGACCTTGGCTGCGAGACGAGCTTGACAGACGCATGCATAATAGAGTAGACGAAACAGGGAAAGGCTTGCCAAAAACTTTCTGACAGACCCTGCTTACTCCTTTTTTACGCTTTTGAATGTGATCTTTTTTTTTTTTTTTTTTTTTTTTTTTTTTTTTTTTTTTAGAAGTGTTGTCATCTTTAGGAAAATTCCAACATGTTTAATCAAAGTGTTCACTCCTTCGATTAATCTTTTATGAAAAATTCTCCCTTCAATGTCTTTTCTTGGCTCTTTACTTTACTTTGTGTTTTGCTTAAAACTTTATTCCTTCTATACCATGAATTCTCATTTGTTTCCTTATAGTACTTATTTTGATAGCCAGGAGATCCAGAGATGGGTTTTAGGTAAATATCTGGGTTCTTCGGATAACAAACGAAGTTTGCCCCTAGTTTTGGAACTTCGAAGTGGTTCTGGGCAAACGCCAGTTTGCCCCTAGTTTAGCATAGGGCTTCCCTTTTTTTTTTTTTTTTTTTGTTTTCTTTTTTTTTTTAGGTTTTCATGGGCCGAAGGCTTTTGAGAGCCCGCCTACTTATCCCAGAATGGGTATCAGGCCTGCAGTAGTTCGGTCTAAGGCTTGAAGGAAGACGCTGCTCGGGCGGTTTTATTTTCAATGACCGAACCAAGTAGGTTGCCTACGTATCCCCTAGCGGGAATCAGGTCAAGCGTAGTTCATCAAGGTAGAAGGTTTTGAAAGAAACGGTTTCAAGCAAAATATTTCTTGAGGCGATCGAGGTTAATTGGTTGCTTAAATTCAACTCCATCTAGGTCCATGAGATAGGCCGCTCCTCCAGAAAGGAGAGTCTTAATGATGTACGGCCCGACCCAATTGGGTTTGAATTTTCCTCTGGGGTCATAGACAGGCACTTTCAGTTCTTTGAGGACTAGGTCACCCTCAGCAAGCTTCCTTGGGCGGACCTTTTTGTTGAAAGCACGAGCTATCCTCCTCTGGTAGCCCCGAGTATGGTTTATTGCGGCCAGCCTCTTCTCATCAAGTAACATCAACTCCTCATATCTTCCCTGTACCCATTCTGATTCAGTGATCTCACACTCTGCCAAAACCCTAAGGGAGGGTATTTCTACCTCAATTGGGAGAACGGCCTCCATACCGTAAACCAATGAATAAGGTGTGGCTCCCGTTGAAGTTCTCACCGAGGTTCGATATCCCCACAAAGCGAACGGCAGCTTCTCATGCCAATCCTTATATGTATCCGTCGTCTTCCCCAAGATTGCTTTAACATTCTTATTCGCTGCCTCTACTGCCCCGTTCGTCTGTGGCCTATATGGAGATGATTGATGGCGAGTGATCTTATACTTTTCCAGGAGCGGGATAACTTCTCCCTGGAAATGACTGCCATGATCGGAGATAAACTCATTCGGGACCCCATACCTACAGATTATGTTTTTCTCGATGAAACTCACCACGTCTTTGGCCTTCAAAGTTGCGTACGAGGCTGCCTCTACCCACTTTGTAAAGTAATCGATTGCCACGATTATGTATCGGTGCCCATTGGAAGCCTTCGGAACTATCTCACCAATGATATCAATCCCCCATACGGAAAACGGCCAAGGGGTGGTCATGCTATAGAGTTGTGACGGCGGGGTATGCATCAGATTTGCATGGATCTGACACTTGTGACACCTTCTAACATATTCGCAACAGTCTTTGTCTAGGGTCGTCCAATAATACCCTTGTCGGATGATCTTCTTTGCCAGCATGTGGCCATTCATGTGGGGTCCACACACTCCCTCATGTATTTCTTCCATCATTCTTTTAGCTTCATTCCCATATAGGCACTCCAGATTGTACCCGGTGTAGGATTTCTTCCATAGCTTATCCGCATAAATCACAAATTGAGCTGCGAATCGTCGAATCGCCTTCTTGTCCTTTTCTGAGGCTCCTTCGGGATATTCTCCTCCGTTGATGAATTTCCACACATCTTCATACCAAGGCACTTCATCTTCTCTTTCTATGGCTGTGATCATCTCAAATGATGGTCGATTCCTTACTTCTATGGATAACGGGATCATGGCTGTTTTGGAGGGGATTTGGATCATTGATGCTAAGGTGGCTAATGAGTCGGCTAGTTGGTTCTCTTCACGAGGAAGGTAGTAGAAGGAAATCTTCTTGAATCGGGCCTTCAGACTTTCCAGGTAATCATGGTAAGGCCTCAATTTCTCGTGCTTTACCCTCCAATCTCCTCGGACTTGGGATATGATCAAATTGGAATCACCGAAGACATCAATATGTTCGACTTTCAAAGCCAAGGCTGCTTCTATCCCAATTATGCACGCTTCGTACTCCGCGGTGTTGTTGGTCGAGTTATACTTGAGTTTGACGGCTAACGGGGTAGGGGTCCCATCGGGTGCTATGAGAATGACCCCGACCCCGTAACCTAATTGATTGGCTGCTCCGTCGAAATACATCCTCCACAGATCTTCCCTTACTTCCATTATTCCTTCATCTGGGAACTTGAAGTCTCCCTTGTCTTCAGATTCTACAGCGAGGTCGGCTAGAAACTCGGCGACAGCCCTTCCTTTCACGGACTTGGCGGTGACATATCTGATATCGAACTCAGCCAACATCATGGTCCAACGGGAAATCCTACTGGTCAAGGCGGGTTTTTCGAACAGGTATTTTAACGGGTCCATTCGGGATATCAGGATTATAGGGAATGCTAGCATGTAGTGGCGGAGGCGACGGGTACACCAAACCAAGGCCCAACAAGCCTTCTCCAAGGACGAATACTTTAACTCATATCCGACCATTCTCTTACTTAAGTAGTAAATGGCCTTCTCCACATACCCCTCTTCTCCTTCTTGGGCCAGCATACATCCCATCGAATCTTCGGATACAGAGAGATAGAGTAACAGGGGTCTCCCAGGCGAAGGTGGTGACAAGACAGGTGGGTTCTGGAGGTAGGTTTTAATTTTGTCGAAGGCTTGTTGACACGGGGTGTCCCATTTGAATCTCTCTCCCTTTCTGAGTAGTTTGAAAAGCGGGTCACAGGTCAAGGTGAGTTTGGAAATGAAGCGGCTGATGAACTGTATTCTTCCCAGGAATCCCCTCAGTTCTTTCTCGTTTTTCGGTGGCTGCATTTCGGTTATGGCTTTGATCTTGGTAGGATCCACCTCTATTCCCCTTTGAGTAATAAGGAAACCCAATAACTTCCCGGTGGTGACTCCGAACGTGCACTTTTGCGGGTTTAGCCTCATCTTGAACTCCCTCAATCTCCCAAAGAACTTTCTTAAAGCCTCTAAGTGCCCTCCTCTCTCTTTGGACTTCACAATCATATCATCGACATACACCTCCACCTCTTTGTGGATCATGTCATGCAGTAAAGTGGTGGCAGCCCTTTGATAGGTCGCGCCTGCATTCTTAAGTCCGAATGGCATGACCCTATAGCAATATGTCCCCCACGGAGTGATGAAGGTGGTTTTCTCTCTATCCTCGGGAGCCATGAGGATTTGATTATACCCGGAGAATCCATCCATGAAAGATAGAAGCTCATGTCCCGCGGTGTTATCAACCAACACGTCGATGTGGGGTAATGGAAAATCGTCTTTAGGGCTTGCTTTGTTTAAATCTCGAAAATCCACGCAAACCCTAACACGACCATCCTTCTTTGGGACAGGTACAATGTTGGCAATCCACTCGGGATACTCGGTGACCATCAAGAATCCAGCTCTTAATTGCTTTTCAACCTCCTCTTTTACTTTAAGTGCCCATTCTGGCCTCATTCGCCTCAATTTTTGTTTTACGGGTTTGGAATTGGGAAAGAGGGGGATGTGGTGTTGGACTATTTTCGGATTGATACCTGGCATATCATCATAAGACCATGCAAAAACATCTTTGAATTCATTTAATAGACTGATTAGTTCTTTGCTTTCTTTATTGCTAAGTGTAGAGCCGATCAAGACATTTTGAGGATTATCTTCATTTCCTAGATTAATTGTTAGGGTGTCCTCAATGATTTTACATGCAGATTCTTTTTCTTTCTCAATTAGTTTTTGCAGTTCAATGGGTACTTCATGATCATCACATTCATCACATTCATTAAGCGCGTTCGAGTAGGCAGAATCAGTCATACTTTCATTGATCTTCTTTGGGGTGATTACAACAGACATGGAAATTGAAAGACGCCTCATTTGGGCCATTACAGACTCTGGGTGTGGGGGGAACCTATCACTAGACTCAAAGACCCACTCTTTCTTGTTCTCTCCTCCTAGGTCGGTAATGAAGCATTCTTCCGGTTCTCCTGTCTTGGTGACTTCTTCCATCTCCTCTTCCTCAGCTTTCCCCTTGTCAGCCTTTTCCTGACCTTCCCCGCCTTCTTCGTTCTCGGCAGCTTCCTCCACTATGCCCTCGACGTATTTGTCCTTGGTTTTCCCAGGATCTTCCTTTATGACCTCCGCGTCCCCTTCGCCCAACAAATCTTTCATAGCGGAACCGTCTAGCGTACCAATCCAATCCTTGGCAGCAACAGACTTTTCAGGCTTTTGCAGAAATGGGTCCTTGTACTCAGAAATATCATGGGAGAAAAAGATCTCGAACCCTGGCTTCATGCATTTGTCCTTCTGGTCCATCCATGGCTCTGGGAAGCCACAGAAGGGGAAATCTTCTCCTTCCTTTACAAAGTACCCATTGAGTGTTTTCTGATAGGGGTCCATTGGCGCGTTAGCTGTCTTCTTCTTCGCCCTCAATTCCTCCTTTGTTGGCTGGTAACCCAAACCATGAGAGTGAGTCTGAGTTGGAATGCGCGGGAATTCAGGCAAGCCTTGATGATTTTTACCCAATCCCATGCCCGGGAAGAAACCCATCTTTTTCATTATCCCTGCGACCAACGGACTGGCGTATTGATCAAAATAAAGCGGTAGGAACTCTCGCGGCTTTCCCTCTTCCAGCATGTTAATGAACTCAAATCCCCCCAAACCTGTCTCTTCTTCTTGCAGCTGTACCTCTAAGACCGGTGCGCTTGATGAAGCTTCAGACGGACGAACCCAACTATCCCCGAGGATGTCACAGACCCTGCTCTTCCAAACACATTTGACCTTTTGGTGGATTGTTGATGGTATGGCGCCCAAACTGTCTAACCATGGCCTTCCAAGCAGCAGATTGAAGGATGCAGGAATGTCGATGACCTGAAATTCGGCCTCCTTCTCAAGTGGACCGACAGCGAGGTGAAGGAGAATTATGCCCATGACAGTTCTCTGAGTGTTGTCGTACGCTCTCACCCTTTGCTCAGATGGTATGAAAGTTGATTCGTCCAAACCCATGCGCTTGGCAGTTCGAAACGGGCACACGTTTAAGGCTGATCCATTGTCCACCAGACAGGCAGGCACAGTGTTACCCAAGCATTCGACGGTGACATACAAAGGTTTGTTATGCACGGGCCCTCCGGGAGGTAGGTCGTCGGACGAGAAGGTAATAGCTAGAGCCGGGATCCTACTGATCATCCCCACGAGGTCTTCCGGCGCTGTGTCGATAGAGACATCGGATCGGTTCAAAGCATCCAAGACTGCCTGCCTGTGTTTTTTGGAGGCGATCAGCAGTCCCCAGATAGTGATGTTAGCTTGCGTTTTCCTCATCTGCCTTAAAACCCTGTCTTCTTCTTCTTCCTCGCTTATTTTCCCTTTTCCTTTGTCTTGATCTCTTCCCGGGTGATCTTCCTCTAGTTCGTTTGGTTTGAAGTGCCTGCCAGACCGAGTCAGATGATCGATCTCTTCCTTTGCCCAAATATCGTCGACTTCTGAAACGATCTTTGAGCCCTCCTTTGCCTCTTCGTCGCTTTGGTACCACAGGTCATCCTCCCCTGCTTGGTTTACGTTTCGATCATTACTTTCTTGAACCCACCAATCTGATTGCCCTATTGCTTCCTTCTCCCATATCTCTGGCTGTCTTCCGATCATACAAATTTCTGGATTTTCTGGTAACTGATAAAACTTCCTTGGTTCTCCGACCTTTGTGATTAGCTCGGATGGATCAAATGTTGTTTCTCCCACCCCTAAGAAGTAAAGGCCCCGTGGCGGTGGCACATCACGATGGTTTGGCAGTGGATTCTTGGTGACATTGGGGGCCTTGACAGGTGGCTCGGATATCACTTTGCTGTCAATGAGGTCTTGTATGTCATGCCTTAACCTCATGCACCGATCAGTCGAGTGGCCCTTTTGTTGATGATATTTGCAGTAGAGATCTCCTTTGAAGTACGGCGGGAGTGGACTCGGCGGTGGTCGAGGTTCCAGCTGACGGAGATGCCCTTTTGCTAACAGCCTATCGAGGGCGGTTGATAATGATACTCCCAAATCTGAAAACTTCCTCATTGGCTTGTCTTCCCCTCCTCTTGCATGATTTTTGGTGATATCGAATTTTCTCTCCGACTCGCTAAGTGCATTGACATCGGTGGGGCCAGAGTGACCTCCCGAATGCCCTCCATTCGTCCCATAGCTAGGCCTCCGATATCGGTTCTGTGGTTCTTCCTTCTTGATTGTTCCTTCTTGAATTGCATCTTCGATTCTCGTCCCCACATCGAATACTTCAGCAAAGGTATTGATTGACTGGAACCTCATCTTCTCCTGATAAACTGGTTGCAAGTTTTTCATTAACATTCGGATTTGATCTTTTTCGGATGGTCTTTGCACCATTTTTGCAGCTTTCCCTCTCCATCGGCTCAGGTACTCAGCAAATGATTCTTTGTTCCCTTGCCTGGTGGTTTCTAGATCCCGGACAGTGACGTCCAAGTCCTGATTGTATTCATACTGGGCCACGAATGCTTTAATTACTTCTTCCCATACTCTGGTCTTGCTTGGCTCAAGTGTAAGGTACCATGACAAAGCAGCTCCTGTTAAGGTTTGTTGAAAGAGGACAGCCATCATGGTAGTGCTTAGTCCACTAGGCTGAAAAGCTCCTATGCACATTCGGACATGACTGCGGGGGTTGCCTGTGCCATCAAATTTATCAAAGACGGGCATTTTAAAACCGGCCGGCAGCGTCTCATGGACTCCGTCGTACAACCCTTCTAGTTCCATCAGATAAGTATCCACCCCTTGAGCTTTGCGCATTACCCTCTCCAATTTTTCTATCTTCTCGGTCAGCAACTTCTCCTTCTCATCTTTCTCCCTGTCCCTGTTGGCTCTCAGTGCATCATTCCAATGTGCCTCTTGATCGTCGAACCAATCCCCGTCTCCTCCTCCCAAAGGCGGGTCCATGACAGGTGGAACCATATGCGGTAGTCGGCGGTTCAGCTCTTCTATCATTCCCATCATTCGGTTCATGTTTTCAGCCTGTCTTCGCATCTGTTCCGCCTGCTGCTCAACTAGTACCCTCAATCCGGCCATCTCTTCATTGCTTCTCTCTTCGGCCATGTCAGTGTATCCTCTTCTTACTAACCTTGCCGTAGGATCTCTAAACCACCCTTGGTTTGCTATTTTTGCTCCTACAACAAATTTTGAAAATTTTCCTTTAAACCTTTTTATTACAACTTTCCTCCTATATGTCATGCGGATGCGATGCATGTGTGCGTGTGTGCCTATTCTATATGCCAAAGAAAAGAAAATCCTAGTCCTAACACATAAGCATATAAGCACATAAGAAATCCTTACCCATGTCAAGTGCGTTTAACTTTTCTTTTCATTGTGACCCTTTCTACCCTCCCAGGTTTGAAAATTTAGGGTTTTTGAAATTCATTTGGGAGGCATTTCTGATGAAATCTTTAGAAAAGAACTTTTGGATTATAAGGTGACTGGGTCAAAAAAGCATGAATTTTTTGAAATCTTGGCCTTGAAATTTTAATAGTGACCTCCCATGTTTTTGAAAAAGCGATTTTGAATAAAGGCCGTGGAGATCTTATTTGTTTTTCAAAGACTGATTTTTGCTTTTGTTTTTCTTAGGGCAGAAGGGTCACATGATCTGATTATCACCGTACTTTTCATGGGTTCGGATACATACAAGGTCAATGATGCTTAGCTAACATGATACAAGGGGTGTAATTTTATAATCAAGATCCGGCTTATTCTCAAATGTCATAGGACATGAAAAGGAATTGCCAAAAAGTGATTAAGAGGTTACACATCTTTTATCAAGTAAGCATCGTCATCATCTCAAGTAATCCCTTTCGGGCATACAAGACTCCTTAGCATATAACCCTAATCAAGAATTAGATCCCTAAGATTGAAAGGTTCTATAGAAGCTACTATGCAAAGGCCGGGTTTTGGTCAAATAAGGGACCCTTGACACACACCCGATAGGATGCTTCATATACCAAATCATGGTACGAGATCAAGGGTGATCACACAGTCCCATGATGACTTGACCGACCGGGTTGCCCCGAGCCTCCAAGGTCATAGTTCCGTGCAATCGACTGGCGAGACATGCAAGTGCAATGCAACGGGCACACAAAGATTAATTAATTTAATTAAAAGGATGCTTTCAAGTCTAATCCTCGAGTGAACCCAAAATCAGAATTCTGGTCTGCGAAACCAGAGATTCTGGGTTCGATCCCCAGCAGAGTCGCCAGATTGTGGATATCGCAGGTTGACTTACCCACAGCTTTTCTTTTAAAATCTTTTTTCAAATTTCAAAGACAAAGAGTCGCCACTTAATTTTTAAAGGAAAATTAAGAAACCATTTTAAAGCAAACTGATCTTTTGCGAAACCAAAGATTAACTGGGTCCGGGGATTATGGAATGAGAGGGGAAGGAGCCCGGCGGACTAAAGCACCCCCTCTCATCTTATCTCGCGATAGGCCTCTACTCAACATCCTTTTTAATCAAATTATTAATTTAAATGTGCCCTCAAATAATACATAGGTATTACATATACATTACAAAAGCATGTCCAAAGGGTATAAGATTGCAAATGACGAAATATCATTCAAAAGCCATATAGTTCAAATAGCAAGCGAGATGATATGCGAATAAGGAACTAGGAAACTTACCCGGGATCCGGCCGCGAATATTTAAACGTGCAAATGCATGCGAATAGGTAAAACCTAAGAAAAAGGGTCTCTAATCCATATATACAAGTAAAACAATTCCTAATTCTAAGGTATCGCGCATTAAGTAAAAAAAAAAACAATAAAATCAAAAAATGCAATAAACTAGAGAGGGGATGAGAAATTGTACCTCAAATGCGCTACAAAACAAAGATTAGTCCACATGCTTCATATAATAATGTGATATCAAAACAATCAATCATGATCCTCTAGCTTAAATCTAATAAGCATGAAATCCAACTTTATTCAATAGCTAGTTCTAATCATAAGCATTAATGTACATGAATGAATGAATGTGAACAAGAATAAAACATGGATTTATTCACTAATTTGGATCACTTAGCCTCTGGATTTAAGCTAAATTATCATTATTCAAAACATGATTTGGATTCCAAGGCATTAGGAGACCATTTGAGTTTAAATAAATAAGATTAGACAAAAACAGGAGCAGTTTTTTTTTATGAATTACAGAGAGCAGACCGGGTTTTCAAAAATAGAAATAAAATACTTTCAACGGTTTGATCTTACTGATTTTTGGATATGTTATGCCTCTGTGAGTCTAGTTTCTAACCCAAAAAGAAAATCAAGGTTTCAACGGTTAGATCTCCGGGAATATGGAAAATACCAGACCTCACTCAGGATTTTGCAACTCTCTGTCCAGAGATCTTATATGATTTTTTAAAAATAGTAAAAAGATCAGAATTGCTTTGTTCTTTTTAGGGTGGTTTCCTAACACATTAATCTGCTTAGGAAAAATTATTTTGGGTCACAAATACTTTATTAAAGCTCTGATTTACTAATTTCAAAAACGTTTTACTGTTCTGAAACTATTCTGAAACTCTGGGCAGATTGTAGTTGACTCATAAAACTCATGATCAAACCCCTCTAAACATAAAACCACCTTAAAACAAAAATTACAGTGGTAGATTAATGTGTTATTGACACTTTCCCGTTGGTTTCACTTGATTTCAACGGTTAGATTTCGAACTAAGAATCTTTGATCAAAAACAGTTTGTGAACTCACTGTTTTCATTTATCAAGTTCAACTTTTGTTTGTTAACCCCAACTATCAAACCAATGAGTTGGACTTAAAACCAAACCGTTTCTTCTACCATTTGATGGTCATTGAAGACTAAAGACATCGATATTTAGAGATTTCATTGAAGTATGAATGACCTTCATAAAATCTTGAGACATATGAACCTAAACCATAGGGATTAGATTAGATTCAAACTATTTCTTCTACCATTTGATGGTTATTGGAGACTAAAGACACACATACATGTAGGTTTTAAATGAAGTATGAAGAACTCCTCAAACCTAAGAAAAAGATTAGCTTAAGCCATGGAGACGGACTTAAACTAGGCTACTTCTCCTACCATTTGATGGTCATTGGAGACTAATAACACTTGAACTCATGGGTTTCAATGAAGTATGAAGGACTTCATAAAACCTCAAAGTAATGATCTCAAACTATGGATGAAGTTTGGACTCATTAACTCAACATACTAAAAATAAAACCTCAATCCCCTCATGAATCATGAGTTTATAAGGACATTGAAGGCCTCTACACACATGGATTTAAGTAAGACATTGAAAGTCTTATAAATCCAAGGAGATAAACATAATCAAAAGAAAATGACCAAGGCTTTTCTTCAAAATTTTATTAAGCTTCAACCATTGAACTAATTAGTTTAGAGTTTTACCTCTAATGATCCTCAACTTCTTGGTTGCTTTAAGGCTTTCCAAATGGTGATTAAGCTCCTCCTTTGCTCTTTCTTCCAACAAACCTCTCTAATACTCTCTTGATTTTGGGTGAGAATCAATAAAGGACTCCCAACATTCTAATGTTCTCCCCTCAAACAAGGGATATACATCTTCTATTTATAGGCAATCTTTAGGGGGGCATTTTGGAAATTTTGCAGTCAAAACCCTAATTTCCGCCGCCACTCTTTGAAAGTATAAGATGACCTAATTTCGGACAAACTGCTAAAAAAAACGCAGCACTCTGCACTGCAATTCAGCACTATTCAGCACCTTAATTTCATTTCATGTCATTTAAGTAAATGTCGTTTAATTTATGTATTTACTTAAGACATTAAATGTAATTAAGGAAATACCCCCCATTTGGATTCAATAAAAATATCTAAAAAATCAAAATCCTTAAGGAAAAAAAGTCAACTCTCCTTCCGAAGGCAAAATATCGATTTTCTGCACAATTCTCCTTAAAAGTCTTTCGATTTCACCATGATTCCTTTCATTTAAAAATTCTTAAAAATCATTTCTAGCATAAGGGAGACCCAATGAACAATTACCGGGACTTTTCATCTTGAAATTCGAAAATTTTATGATTGACTCCCTTTTGACCCGTTGACTTTTCACTGGGTCAACTGTTGACTTTGTTTTTCGGGGTTCATGCTGAATTTCTCTCCTTTTTCTTTTATTTTTAAATTGAAAGAGCTTTCGGAAGAGTTTGAATCACCTGTGGAAATCCTAGGTTAGTTCGGACATCGTTATCATCGGATCATAGAGGTAACACTCCCCTTAATTCGACGTTTGGTCAAAATTGGGGTGTCTACACCAGCTTTATTTAATTCATGACTCCTAATTTTTAGGAGTTATTCATTTTTGAATTAATTTTCCTAAATCTGGAAACAATTAGATATGTTTTCACTTTAATTTCCGAAATCGAGGGTCACTCCGTTCAAATCGACTGAATTTCTCACAATTTGGAGTTAATCAGACTCCAAAATCAAATTATTTTTCAAAATCCAGAGTCAATTGGACTCAAATCAAATTTATTTTCAAAATTCGGAGTCAATTAGACTCAAGTCAAATTTATTTTCAAAATCCGGAGTCAGTTAGACTCAAATCAAATTTATTTTCAAAATTCGGAGTCAATTAGACTCAAGTCAAATTTATTTTCAAAATCCGGAGTCAGTTAGACTCAAATCAAATTTATTTTCAAAATCCGGAGTCAATTAGAGTCGAACCAAATTTATTTTCTAAATCCAGAGTCAGTTAGACTCAAATCAAATTTGTTTTCAAAATCCAGAGTCAATTAGACTCAAATCGAATTTATTTTCTAAATTCAGAGTCATTTAGACTCATATCAAATTTATTTTTCAAAATCTGGAGTCACTTAGACTCATATCAAATTTATTTTTCAAAATTCAGAGTCAATTAGACTCAAATCAAATTTATTTTTCAAAATCCAGAGTCAATTACACTAAATCAAATTTATTTTCAAAATCCGGAGTCAGTTAGACTCAAATCAAATTTATTTTCAAAATCCGGAGTAAATTAGACTCGAACCAAATTTATTTTCAAAATTCGGAGTCACTTAGACTCAAATAAAATTTATTCTCCCCAAAATCAGGAGTCAATCATGATCAGATTTAATTTGACTTCATCAATCAAAAACTAATCAGATTTTAATCCTGAAAGGACTTTAATTGACTTGAAAATTTCATTTTTCTAAAAGTTCGGAGGTAATTAAGCTCAACTTGATCTTATTTGCCAAAACGAGGAGTTTCAACATGATCTTCTTATAATCAGGGGCCAATTTTAATTCATAATAGGGCTTGAGAACTTTCTTTTCAAATCTAAGGGGTTCTTTCAAAATGAGGGAAAATCTATAGGGAAATATGAACAAAATTCGGTGGCCCTTATCACAAATATTGAAAATTTGGAGAGGGTAGCCACCCGTCATACGCAGCGGCCCTCAATGAGGCACGGCGGCACTTAATGAGTGCCGGTGTAGCACTCGCTGTTTGTCGCGCATCACTTAGTGAGTGCCGCTGCCTCTTCACCGACTGGCAGTTTTGACTGGCAGTGTTTAAAACCCAATTTTCTTTTCATTCCTCTCATTCTCTCCCTCTTCTCTATTCGAATTTTCTCTCCAAAACTCTCTCCCTTTTTGGTTCTCCACTCAAGAACCTACTTCATCAAAGGTATGTTTACTCTTTTTCATTAACAAGCTTGCACTTTTCATGTTTCAGTGATTTAAAACTTAGTTGATTTACATATTTCTTTGTGTTTCTCCCAAATTTCTTCATATAAACTTTGATTTTCTCCCATTTGCTTGTAGATTCTACAATGTCTAGCGGCTCAGGGTCTCATGGTCCTTCCAGAAAGAAGTATAAGCCCTCCCCTGGCCATGACTCATCGTTTCTCCTTGCCGATCCTGACAAACACCTCTTGGCACGAGCTTTTAATAAGCTGGTAGAATATCAATTCTCTTACTCTCTTATGCCAATGAATGCAATGCCATGCTATGTGTGATGATCAAATGCCTATAGGAGTGTGCCCTTAATTTTGTGTATTTTGATATATCCAAACTAATCTTATGCCCCCCCCCCCCTTTTATTGAATTAAATTTTTTTGAATTGAATGCCATGATTGAATTCAATGCTTGATATTGTGCTTTCGCTTGTTACCCTTATTTGGATAAATTAATTTTACATGCTATGGATATCGCAATTTTCTTTCTTTTACCCACAGCTTTTCTTTTAAAATTCTTTTAAAATTTCAAATTCAAAACAAATGAGTCGCCACTTAATTTTTCAAAGGAAAACTAAGAAATCATTTCAAAAGGAAACTGATCTTTTGCGAAACCAAAGATTAACTAGGTCCGGGGATTATGGAATAAGAAGGGAAGGAGCCTATCGGACTAAAACACCCCTTCTCATCCTATCTCGTGATAGGCCTCTACTTAACATCCTTTTAATTGAATTACTAATCTAAGCATGCCCTCAACTAATACATAGATATACGTATACATTACACAAATATGTTGAAATGGTGTAAAATTACCAATTTACAAAATATCATTCAAAAGCCACGTAATTCAAGTAGCAAGCAATATGATATGCAAATAGAGAACTAGAGAACTTACCCGGGATCCAGCCACGATATTAAACGTGCAATGCATACGAATGAAAGAAAATCCTAGAAAAGAGTCTCTAATCACACGTACTCACATAAGGCAAGATCCTAATTCTAATGTGTCGCGCATGAGGTTGAAAAATCGATAAATCAAGAAATTAAAATAAACTAAAGAGGAATTCAGGAAGTCGTACCTTTGTAGCACTACAAAACAAAGGGTTAGTCCACATGATATACAAGATATGAAGTTAGAAATAACAATCCTAAATTTCTAACTTAAATCTATCAAATGCAATTAAATCTAAAGTAAATAAATCCTAATTACAAGTGTCAAGCCATACGGATAAATATGTTCATGAACAAGAATAAATTATGAAATACTCAATGATTTAGATCACTTAAACTTTGAATTCAAGCTTAACTAATCATTATTGAAATGTTGTTTGAACCTTGACATATGAAAATTTTTATCGAAGCCATTATTCATAAGATTGATGAAAACTATTGCAGAATTCTAGAAATTGCTGAGGGCAGATCATAACTTTAAAGAAATAAAAAGCATGGTTCCCGTGGTTTGATCTTGATGAATTTTGGACACAAGATGCCTGTATGTGTCTAGTTTTTAACCCAAAAAAAAAGAAATCAAAGTTTCAACGGTTGGATCTCCGGGAATTGGACAAAAACAAGACATCACTCAGCATTCTACAACCTTCTGTCCAAAAGTTCAAAAGAATGAAAAAAAAACAACTTGTGGTTAGAGGATCACCTCCAAACTATCCTCAAAGCTTCTCTCCTTTGAAGATCTTCCAAGCTTTTCTCTCTAGTTTTCCAAAACTCTCTTTTCTCTCTCAAATATGTGTTAGTGTAGTGGTAGTTATTTCTTGTGTTGTCTTTTTGTTGTGTCCTCCCAAGGAAGATCCTACTTCTTTTATAGACAAAATTACCAAGTATTCTCAGTGAATTCAGACAAAATTACAATACGTACTTCCTGAAAACAAACAGACTGCGTCAGAAGGCGGCAGTTAAAAGCATTTGCGGCAGTTAGTGGATGCCCCTGCGGCACTCCGTAACAACCGCAATGACAGTCAATGACTGCCGCGCGACATCCAGTGAGAGCCGTTTAAAAATACTGATTGTCGCATCTTAGTTAAAATTGATTTTCCATTTTTTTTTGTTTTATCCGCATACATGTATGTATTGTACCACAAAATACAGACTGTTAATGAAAACGGTAGTCAGAAATTGTCGGCGACACTCAGTAAGTGCCGATTCGGCATTCTGTGACTGCCGTACGGCACTCATTAAGTGCCACAAAAAGTGCCGTGTGCCGGTTTCTGTTGAACTTCCCCTTTTTAGGTCTTTTCTTTTCTCATTTTTCTTAAAAAAACTTATTTTCGAAGATCTTTTCGAAAAGTGATGTTTTATACCTGAATTTTCCTAAATACCTGGTATTTCCTTTTGTGAAAATTTTACCGCATTTGGAGAACTTTCTGAAGAGTTTGGAACACTTCGAATCTTTCGGTCCTTGTCATCATCGGATATGGAGGTGACACTCTCCTTAATTCGACGTTTGGTCAAAATCGGGGTGTCTACAGTTTGCCCCTCTTCGACGGAGCTTGTGGGGCAACGCGAACAGCAAGCGAACGTCGAAGCCTGTGTGAAGACAGGCCTTCGACCAAACTGTTGGATTAAAGGGAAAAACAAAATGCGTTGCAAAAGGAAGCGAGCGCGTAGAGGAATTCTAATTGGTCGTGCTCCATGATGAGCTGCCTACGTATCCCATTAGGAATCAGACCAAAGCGTAGTTCGGGCACGGGGTCAAACACACACAAACGCAAGTAGTCACACGGATGGATGCACCTATCCTATCGTGATGCGCATGCCATGTAATGGTGATTCCTCAATAGACGTGGTTATGCAAGCGTCATGCTTATCATGTCTTCTCTACGTATGACGCACGTTAGTAAGAGAAGATTACCTGATTCTTGACTGATGTAAAATCTGTTATGGGGGTCATAAAGATGCTTTTGATTCGATTTTGGGGTTAACACAAATTTGTTGCGAGAACCGAGAATGTAAATCCGTTACATTCTCAAAACAAAGGATCGACGTAAATCTGTTACGCCGATCGAGAATCTAAATCTGTTATATTCTCAGAACGAGGGTTAACGCAAATTTGTTGCGAGAACCGAGAATGTAAATCCGTTACATTCTCAAAACAAAGGATCGACGTAAATCTGTTACGCGGATCGAGAATATAAATCTATTACATTCTCAGAACGAGGGTTAACGCAAATTTGTTGCGAGAACCGAGAATGCAAATCTGTTACATTCTCAAAACAAAGGATCGACATAAATCTGTTACGCGGATCGAGAATATAAATCTGTTATATTCTCAGAATGAGGTAATCAAAACTTCGGAGCCCACAAGCTCAAATATATTCTAGTTTTTTTGAAATTTAGAGCCCGCGGACTTAATTTTATCTTTATTTTCAAAATCTAGAGCCCACAGGCTCGAATTTATCTTAATTTTAAAAAACCGAGGCCCACAAGCTCAAATTGTTTTTCAACTTTTGAAATTTGGGGCCCACAGGCTCAAATTTATCTTAATTTTCAAAATTTAGAGCCCGTGGGCTCAAATTTATTTAAAATTTTTTAAATTTGTAGCCAATTTAAGCCTAAAAACAACCCCGGGGGCCAAAAGTGCAATGAGGGAAAATTTTGGGGGGCTCAAGTTCAATTTTTGGGACCTGATTTGAATTCTTGGGGAAAAAATGAAGGGTCTTTGAACCGACTTAACTGCGGCACATGCGGCTTTTCGTGGCAGTCCGTTACTGTCGTGCGGTACTCACGGAGTACCGTTGCGGCGCTCAGAGAGTGCCGCGCGACAGTTCACTGAATGCTGCGCACAAAAATCGAGTGCCGCGTTTGAGCGACATTGGCTAAAATCCTGCGGTTTCAATTCATTTCATTTCATTTTTTCATTTCTTTTCCCGCAGATTCCTCTCGAGAAAAAATTTTCTTTTTCCTTTTCTTGGTTAGATCAATCTACCAGGGCTATCAGGTTAGTTTCTCACGATCAGAACCAAGTTAATCGCTTTTATTTCATTGTATTTCTGAATTTTTCATGAATTTAACACGCGGATCTCTCTCTCTCTTTGACAGATTATGGCGAGTGATTCTGACAGTCGGAAGAAGGCCAAGTACCGAGCCACTCCCCATCCCAACCCTACACTCTTGCTCGTAGATCCCGATGAGCACTTATCTGCCCGCGCGTTCAAGCGCGAGGTAAACGCTCCCCCTTTTCTTTTCAATTTTCTTCTTTTAGAACTTTATGAACGGAATATATAATGAATCATAACTTTGAATGTCTCATTTCAAATGCAAATGCCATGCTTGTAGTGTTTTCATGCGTACTTTATTCAAGATTTTGCATTTCTATCTTACTTCCCATGAACTTTATGAATATTATGCCCGACGAATCATAATTTATTATTCTTCCTCATGTTTGTCGAACTTTCGGGCGTTCCACCTGTATCAATTCCCTTATTTTTCTTTGGACTTTTCTCAAGGACTTTTGAATGCCATTCGTGTTTAACCAAAATTTCAAACACTTCTTGTGAATAAAGAACCTAATGCTTGAGAATTTTCCTTCCCATTTTGCTCAAGATTTACGAATGCGATGCGTCTTAATTGAAATCCTGAACATTCCCCCGTGTTTATTATACTTGTGAATTTTCTCGAGCGTTCCAAACGCCCTTTTATTATTCCAAATTGATTCTGAATGCTTGTGATCATATACTTCTCTTTGAAACTATGCTTCTTTCGAACCTAAATTTCTTTTGAACTTTCACAAGTTTATATACACATATATTTTAAAAATATGAACAAACTCCTCTTTCTCTTTTTCTCTTTCTTGAAATCTCTCCAGTACTTTTGAACATTCTCACTTCTTTTATTATTCTGTGAACGACCGCTAAGCTTTATATGAATGAGTGCCATGCTTGTGAAACTTTCTATGAATATTTCCGGATTTTCCCTTTCTTTATCTGTCTCTCTCTCTCTTTTATTCATTCTCATGTCGCTTTTCCTCTATCTCCTTATTATCACCTGCTTATTATTTATATATATATATATATTTATTATTGTTTTCTTTTATCTAATTACTAACACTAAAACTTGTGGTTCTTTCTTGCAACTGCAGCCCAAGGTGCTAAAGGGGCATGGCAGCCTAGCTCATGGCTTCGAATGGAACGGGGAGTTGAGCGAGACTGTACATGGGTTCGTCAATGATGCAGGTTTTGGGGACTTTGTCAAACTTTTAACGAAGAGCTCCAACGACCTATGACAGATCCATGCGCTGGCGGAGAGGTGGTGGGATACCACCAATACCTTCCACTTTGATTTTGGGGAGATGACGATGACTCCCCTGGACTTCAGCATGATTACGGGGATTCCATTCGGGGGAGAGCCCTTACGGTACTTGGATGCGACCAGAGAGTGGGACCAGGTGGAGGCGTTGCTTGGAGCAGTTCTGGAGGAGCCCTTGGTCACAACCAAGTGGTTCATGGACACATTCCGGGGCAAACCGGACTTTACCAATGAGCAGATGGCTCGGGGCTTCATGATGTATATGCTGGTGTGCTCCCTGTTGAGCACCAAGGGCGATCGATTCTCCGTCACCGTGGTATCCTCTTTGGAGCGCATGGACCAGATACATGAGTACAACTGGGCTGGTGCAAGATTAGCCATCCTGTACAAGCACATGGGAGAGATCTCCCAGGATAGGCCGGCTTCTACTGGCAATTTTTGGACGGCGTGGGAGGTACGTCCTTTCTTTTTATTTCCATTTCAATATTTATTATGCTTTCGGACGATTATTTAAACTATGAGACTCATGACCTATTTCTCTTTTTATTCATTACAGATTTGGTCCCACGAGTACTTCCGCATGATGTCCCCCTAGACACGCGATGGCGACGCCCTCATCATGCCCCAGGGGCTGAAATGGGCGAAGGACAGGGTCGGGCAGAAGACTGGGGCACACGATTTTATTTCATTCAGGAACTTCCTGACTAACCTGAGGGAGCAGCACATTCGCTGGCAGCCCTGGCTTAGGGTGCTTCCCGAGGCTTCTGCGAGGATTCAGGCATCGGCGCGGATGGGATCTGAGGAGGCGGCTTATGGATGGGCCGGAGGCCCAGGCATGGCATTTAGGGGAGAGGGTGACTAGGAAGTCACTGGCGGCTCTGGGATTTTTTGTGCCATACCCTCTTCCAGTTTTTATGAGAGCCATAGATACGCTTCAGGGTAGCGAGCTCACGGCTGCTCTGGCTGGCTCGGGTATTCACGGCTTCTTGGAGCCTCCCACAGGATACGCAGCTTTCCGTGCAGCTAAGCTGATGCCGAACTTCCCTCTTATGGAAGTGACTCGGGTGAGTACAAGATTCCTTCAATCTTTCATGAGTTTCATTTTAATCTTTATTTATGCTTATATCTTGTTTACAGCCCATCCCTGCAGCTACTCGTCCTCCCACCTTACCCGAGTGGGATTGGACCATGTCTACCGTCTCGTTCGGTGAGCCATTTTCATTGACGATTCCTCGATTCTCCCAGGGGGTCCCCACTATTCCTCTTCATTACGACATTGTCCCTCGTGCTTATGCGGAGGAGGGCTTAGCGTACGCCCACAGTGTGCGACAGTGGGTCCTTGCACGAGAGTGGATAGTCAGAAACTTATTCCAGCTTTTAACTTTAACTTGGGTTATTTTTATCAACTCTTATTCTTGTTTCCTAGTTGCTGGTCTTAGACTGAGGGAGCTCGAGCGACTGCCTCGGCTCAGTTGAGGGCTCAGGTATTATCTTCACCTATCATTCTCAAAATCACATTTGTTCTTCCAACACTTCTTTATTTCGGATTCATCCCTTCTTTCTCAGGCGAAGGAGATCAGGGTCTTGTCTCAGCAGGTGGGGCAGCTTCAGCAGCGGTTCTAGCAGTTTGGCATTCCTATTAGTGACGTCCCTAGAGACGGCGGTGCCGGACGAGGCGTGGGGCGAGGCGGCGGTAGCGGAGGAGTCAGCGGCGGAGGTAGAGGCAGGGGCGGCAGGAGCGGGACAGAGTCAGAGGAGGAGCCCCTCAGGCGTGTGACCTGTCAGGCTCGAGGCCGGGGTCGAGGCTGATCTCGCTTTCTTCCTTACTCTTTACTTTAGAGTGTTCTGGGAGGATATATACTTTATTCAGATGATTGTATATACACATACACTTTATTTTGATGGCGGCTTTAAGATAGCTGATAGGCACTTGGATGTCATTTATATTTTTTTCTTTTCATTATGCTCATTCACTGTATGCGTGACCATCTTGGTCATTTTATTATGCTGAACCCTCTTTTACATTTTCTCTTGCCTTCCGTATATGGGACCATAGCTTGGTCCATTCTTTATTTTAATTTTGAATGCTTCGATCTCTTTTTCTTATCACGAAATGAAAGTAAATGAAATGAATGAATGTATGCGATCATGGCTTGGTCTTTGTTGAACGTGTTGTATGAAGCTCACGTTTTATTGTTCTTTATTTAGTTTTCTGTTTGCAGGTGGACTGAAAGTGTTACAAACAGACCCTGGCCAGCAAAAAACTCAGAACGACACTCAGCTAGGTCTCAACGGCACTTGGTGAGTGCCGTAGCGACAGTCAGCAAATGCCGCAACGGCACTCACGGACTGCCGCACGGCAATTCGTCGAGTGCCGTTCTACTTTACTGAATGCCGCCCTGACTCCAAGCAGATCTACCTCCATTTATACCCTATTTTCTTCAAAACTCCGCAAAATGCTACCTTTTTTCATTCTCCCCTCTCTCAAATGGCCCCTATTAGCTCTCAAATCCTTTTCCCGTGGATGGATACCATCTTCGGTATCGATAAGCTCAACTTCAAGCATTTTAGGCTAAACGATCTTTTCTCTCGACGGATGAATTTGAATGCGGGCCTACTTCGAGCTGCCATCCAATGTTAGGATCCCTCTCTCTCAGCTTATATTTCATACTAACGGAGACAAGTGGATTCAAGAATTCATATTTTACACAAACGGAGTTGCGCAGACTCAAAAATTCATATACGAAGCCATGCAGACTCAAAATTTCATATTTCACAAAGACGGGGTCACGCGGATGCAAAGCGAGGGTCTTTGTAAAATACAACCGCGCTAAAAGGAAGAATTGTATTAGTTTTTATCATAACTTCCTGTTTTATCTGCAATTTGCATTGCAAGGCTAATTTTTATACAATATGATTAATCTATGATAAGTTGTATTGTTTTAGCTGTTGTTTGTGCAGATCACTGCCGTGTGGATTAAACAGATGAACATCAGGATAACTGGAATGCTGGAATGAAAACAAAAGAAGTTAAAGCTGAAATGTGGAGTTCGATCGATCTAAGACGGTTCGATCGATCGAGCGTTCGATCGCTTGATGAGTGTTGAAGCGATTGAAGAGTAAGGGTTCGATCGATCGAGATCGGTTCGATCGATCGAACGGGGTATTTCCAGTAACATTCGTGTGCGCAGCAGATGCGGGTTTTAACCCTAGTTTCTTAGGTTTTCTTATATATATGTGTATTGTACACGTCCAGGGGGACGCCCACATTACATTTTTACAGTTTTAGAGAGAGAGATAGAGGTTTGTGTTTGGTTTTGTAGGTTTTGCATTGAAGTTTCATTTGTGCAGTGGATTTCTTAAGTTTAATAAAAGTATTCTTTGTTCCAGGTTATTTATATATTGTTTATTTAGATTCTGCACTTGGTAGTCGTAGTTTAATCGCTCATCTTATAGTATTACATTCTAAATATTTGTAAAACCATAATTTTTAGATTTTTCATGAAAAACTCGCAACCAAACAAGGTGTTAATGTTCTTTTACGTTAAATATCAATATGTGACACTCCAGACGATGTCTGAGTAGTCCCAGGTTGGGAGAACACGATGAAACAGTGATCTCCAGCCTCTGCCATGCAGCAGAATAATCGCTGTGTTCGATCGATCGAAGTTAGCTCGATCGATCGAATCAGAGACAGTCAAGCGATCGAAGTCAGTTCGATCGATTGAGGGATGAAGGTCTTCGATCGATCGAAAGCGCGTCGATCGATCGAACTCCCTGATTCTTGAGGATGTTCCCTGTAGTAGTCCAGGACCTTTTGTTTTAAGATTTGTTATCATTCTGTCCTAAATAAATGCTCAGTTTGTCAAAACAGCTTTTAAAACTAAGGCCCTGAGGCATTTTCTTTCAATACATTTTGCAAACCATCTTCAATGCTAACACCATTGAGGATGCAAGTCTTAACTATTGAATTAAACCGCTTTTACGTATTTCAACTTAACTGTGATGATATGGTCCCGGTCATGAAAGGGCCATGGATTCTCTATCTTTAGAGGAATACGAAAAACTGTGGGTAATGTACTCCGTTGTGCTTCAAGGCAAATGCATGGTAGATGGCTAGAAAACTGCGGATTCGTGTAATCCCAACACCTTCTTCTTAAAGTTAAACATCCTACTTTAGTGTACTGTTTTTACTTAGCTAGTTAGATTGTTCAGTTAACTTTAATTATCTTCATTAGTAATCTTAGTTTGTGGAACTGTGTGTTCTGCACCATCGTTCAAACTTATTCATTTTATTTTGCTTTCTTTTAGAGGATAGTCTAATTCAATAGGTCAACACCTTCCCTGTGGGATCGACCTGGTCTTACCAGTTACTACTTGCACGTCTACCTACACTTGGGTATTGCACAAGAGCGCACAAGATTTTTCGCGTGTCAAGTTTTTGGCGCCGTTGCCGGGGAAGGCGACGATCAATTCCTTAGATTACCTCAGTCTCTCTTCATCTCTTTCTGTTTTTACTTTCTCTTCTTTTCAGTTCTTTTGGTAAACACTCACCCTAGGGACCCTCCCAGTTCATGTCCAATAATTCTATTGAAGGAATTTTTGGAAATCCTTTCTACCGCTCTGACTCTGATAGTTCCATCAATCCGATAGTCACTCCAACTGCATCAATGGATGATCATCAGAGTGAAAATGGTGACAATGTTGTGGTACCAATTGATGAGGCACTCCGTCCTCTTTGCGATCTCATGCAACCAGAACATGCACCTACGCCCTCTTGCATCCAAATCCCACCGCATAATGGCGAATTTCAGTTTCGCAATGGGATGATTCAACTGCTTCCCACTTTTCATGGGATGGAAAGTGAGAAGGCTTATTTACATGTCACCGATTTCGAGGATGTTTGCAAAACATTCTCGCAAAATTGTCCTAGGGAGGTGACGCATCTAATGCTATTCCCCTTCACTTTGAAAGATAAAGCGAAGGCGTGGCTCCACTCCCTAAAACCGAATTCAATTTTCACCTGGCATGCGATGAGCACCGCGTTTCTGAAGAAATTCTATCCTACTCGCATGACCACAGACCTTCAGCGTCAAATCAATTCCTATAAACAAAAGAGCAATGAAACCTTCACACAAGCGTGGGAGCGTTTCAAAGATTTGCTTCTCTCATGCCCACACCATGGGTTTGAGAAATGGCGAACTATCAGCTTCTTTTATCAGGGATTGAATGGTGAAACAAAGAAGTTGGTGGAAACAATGAGCTCTGGAGCATTTCTGCGTAAAAACACTAAAGAGGCCGAAGCCCATTTCGAATGGTTAGCTGAATACGCTCATGAATGGTCAAATTCTGACAATATCTCACGCTCACAGATATCCTGTGTAGAGGAGAAAAGCCTATACCAGCTAACCAATGAAGATCACCTCATGACTAAGTATGCAGAGCTAGCAAAGAAGGTAGAGGAGTTAAGCATGAAAGGAGAGAGTTCTAGGCAAGTCATGCCTGAGGAACCATGTGGCACATGCAACATGTTGGGACATACAACTCAATATTGTCCTAATGTGCCATATTTTCAAGAGCAAGCCCCTATAGAGATGAATGCCATGCAAGGTTTCCGAGGGGCGGGGAATTCCAACAATAACTTTCAAAGTAACAATAGATGGAATCACCCCGGTTTTGATTGGAGAAATAATGCTGGGACCCAAAATCAATATCAACAGCAGCCCTACAACAATAATCAATATCAAGGGCAAAACAATAGGCCATCCCAGCATTACAATCAAAACAGAACCAATAATTACAATCAAGCTCAACCCTCCAATGCACCACAAACTAATGCCTATGTGCTACCGCACAAGAAGGTACAAGAAGAAGAGCCACTTGCTAACGCCAATCTAACGCAGCAACTCATCCAAATGATGAGTAGAATGTCTGCTACGTTAGAGAGGATAGATGCACGGCAAGAGGGCTCAGGAGGAACATTCCCTGCCCAACCACTTCCGAACCCCAAGGGACATAACAATGGTCCTAACAATCAAGAACATGCTAAAGCTGTGACTACATTGAGAAGTGGAAAAATCATAGAGAAAAGCATGCCTCTGTCCACTCCCGAAGTGTACAAAGAGGAGGAAGTGTTGGATGAAGAAGTTGAGCTACCATCTACTCGAGAGGAGGAGCCGTCTACTAATGACGAATCAATAAAGGCAAACCTTGAAGCTCCTAGAGTAGAAGACAAAGTTGAGCGAAGGCCTGGAAAGGAGTCTGTTAAGGAGGAACCACCAAAATGCCCTTTTCCTGCACCTTATCCTCAACGGTTGAAGAAACCCAAGAATGAGACAAAGAATCAGGAGTTTCTGGAATTGTTTAAGCAAGTTAAAATTAACCTTCCACTCCTAGATGCTATCAAGCAAGTGCCGGCCTATGCTAAGTATCTCAAAGATTTATGCACGGTCAAGAGGAGGCAAAGCGTGAAGAAACATGCTTATGTCGCGTGCCAAGCAAGCGCGATCATTCAAAATGAGTTGCCTCCAAAACTCAAAGATCCCGGTACACCTACTGTCTCATGTAGAATTGGGAATCAAAGGATAGATAATGCACTCCTCGATCTAGGAGCAAGCGTGAACCTGCTGCCTTATTCAGTCTATAAATAGCTAGGGTTAGGTGAACTCAAACCCACTCGAGTTGCGTTGCAATTGGCAGACAGATCTGTGAAGTACCCTAGAGGGGTATTAGAGGACGTCCTTGTCCAAATAGACTCGTTTGTCTTTCCGGTTGATTTCGTGATATTGGACACAGAACCTGTGTCTAATCCTGGTGCACATATCCCGGTTATCTTTGGACGGCCGTTCCTCAACACCATTGATGCCACAATCAAGATTAGAAGTGGTATCATGACTATCGTATTCGGGAACATGACATTGAATGTCAAGATCTTTTCTAATCCCCGACCTGAAGAATACGATGATGAGGAAGAAATTCATTATATAGACACGGTCATTGAAGATGAAGTTGACTTGGTCGACTACAAAGATCCTTTGGAAGTTGTGATGACTCAATTTGGCGATAACTATCAGCCTGCAGAGTCAACTCCATTGGATGCTGACCTGAACCAGACGTGTCTTATGATAGATACGATAGAGGAGGATCGAGCCGATTGCATGTGGGTAATGCCATATGAACAACTGCCTCCTAAAACCAAGTTGGTAATGCCCTCTAGTTTCCAGTTTCCGGAGTTAGAATTGAAGGAGCTTCCCAAAGAGCTAAAATATGCATTCTTAGGGGCTGGAAAAACTTATCCTGTGATCATTTTATCTGCTTTAACTCATGAACAGGAAAGTAAGCTAGTGGAAATGCTGACCAAGCACAAGGATGCTATGGGATGGACAATTGCTGACCTCAAAGGCATAAGCCCATCCATATGCACGCATAAGATATATCTGGAGGAAGACGCTAAACC